>MCJB01050519.1:0-56294 GCA_002018475.1 Nicotiana obtusifolia
TATGGCCGTACAAATTCTTTTGACGAATTGGACAGGTTGCTTATGAGTTAGAATTGCCATCCGAATTGGAATTTGTCCACCCCGTATTCCATGTATCTATGTTGAGGAAATGTATCAGAGACCCTTCTCGGGTCGTCCCTATCAAAGATGTACAAGTTACAAAGGATTTATCATATGAAGAAATGCCAATGCCTATATTAGATCGACAAGTCCGCAAGCTGAGAACAAAGGATGTAGCTTCCGTTAAAATATTGTGGAGGAACAATAATACGAAAGAAATGACATGGGAAGCAGAAGATGAGATGAGGTCTAAATACCCTTACCTGTTCCAGAATGAAGATAACGAGGATGCCGGGGGGACGCAGGACGCATTAGAAGGAGAAACGTCTCTATGAGGTAAGCAATAACTTGAGAATACTCTTTCCTAATACAAAATGGTGATCTGCAGATAATGTACACATCTATAATGCTTTGTATAGCCTTGCAAGGCCATAGATTGGGTTTAAATGCTTGCAAGTTTGGCTAGGGTCCATTTGATAGAGGAAACTCAGCCGGAAATTTCCGTCAGAAATCCACGATGAGTTACACTCCCCGTAAACCCTTACATTCGAGGACGAATGTTCCTAAGAGGGGAGGGTGTTACAACCCATATTTGCATACGTTAGCTTACGCCGTAAGTTAGTCTACGTACGTCCTAGAAGAGATTATCTTTGAGATGATAAGAATTTAGTCCTATTGGTCTTGAATGATACAAGGGTGTATAAGAGTGGTTAACAAGTACTAGAAGTTAAACGAATCAACAATGTTGTAACTCGTATTTTCGAGTAAATTTAAAGGTGATTACTATTAACAAGAGGTCGTGTTTTAAGGTATTTGAATCATATAATATCCGATTCATAATTCTTGAAGTCAAACGAGTTATGAAACAAAAGTCGACAAAAGTTGTCGCAACTTACGTTCATAATTTTACTTATACTTTAGGTCAAATGTCACTAAGCTTTTCTCCTAATTGACTTGGAATTACGGGGTGATCTACCCACCAAATTCAATATCTATGAGTATAGTTTCGAACGCATTAAACCGTTTGTCGATACGATCTCTGAGGTGAGAGATATTCACGTTTTAGCGAGACTGCGCCAAGCAGCTCTCTATGGGGCCCACATAGGCGGTTAAGACATATGGATATATATAACACGCCTCAACCCCGTTTTAAGTTATTAGTTTTCGGTATATGCATACATTATAACCCTAATAACACACTCTCAAGGTTCTCTCATGATCCAAGAATAAAACAAAGGGCAAACAACACAAATCAAGTGTCGACAATCCCGTGGCGCTAGTAACTTTCTTATTCTTCTTGTTGTTGCTGATTTTCGTGTCGCTCCAGCTCGTGTGGGAGGTTGTTTAAAGTTTTTGTGTTCTGTAAAATACTCCCTCAAGTTTTAATATCAACCCCAGGTGATTTCAAGTCTTCTAAAGTGATTCTAGTGCCGAAAAATCCTAATTGATTGCTAGCTTCGCTTCCTTATTCTTGTGGCAGCATTGGAGGGATATTTCGTGGTCAATTAAGGTAATATTGGGAGTTGTTATTTCTGTTTAAAGGTAGGGAACCTCTTACCCTACATGTATTTAAGATTATCCAAGTTACGACTAAGTCGTTGAAGCTAGAACTTGTGAGATATATGTCGAAAGGCTTGCTAGTAATTTTGTTGGTTGGTGGACTATTTTGGGAGGCTCAATATGATTATTATTGATGTTGTTTGGGCTGTTTGGTGATTTTTTTAACTTGTGGGAAGTCATATAAATAGGAGATGTGCTATCTGTTTCATCGTAAAATAGGTTACGGTTGATACATAATAGTTACGACGCTTAAACGATAACAATAGTGTCATTTCTCTTACTGTAGACTAAGGAGTCGTGGCATTTTCATCGCTTGAGATTGGGCGGTATATACAAGGTATGTGAGGCTATCCCTTTCCTTCTTTTGCACGACATGGATTGTGCGTAATGTAATGAACGAGCTTCCAAAGATACTCCACTCTTAGAGGCTAGCAATACTTACATTGTTCCCCTTCTTATGGAATGATTGATGTTGATGTTACTTCTCTTATTCTTATGTTATCAATGTTGTTGGCACTTCCTGATTCTTATAAGATTCTTGATGAGGATTTAGTCCTAATAACGAGTACAGAGGATACTGACCTTAAGTCACTCCGAAAAGTTCAAAAGGTGATTCCAATGAGTCCAGCACACATCATATATATGTATCTACTTTACTCTACCGAGTCGCGCTATAGTCGGTCGGGTACGACACCTATTGTGCAACCACTGATCAGTTGGGTTTTACCGAGCTCCACATGGCCAGGGACGACTCTACCGAGCCTTATGATGGCCGGGTACGTTTTTACCGAGCCTATTAGGGTCGGGTACGATATGATGATGATGATGCCCACAGAGGCGTATGTTTTAAAAGTTTATGTATATATATATATGTGCATCATGCATTCATGTCAGTAGCCCTCAGAGGTATCTAGATGTTACAGGTTGTATATTCTATATCCCTTTTTACATTATTGTTCTTACTTATGCTTCCCTGCCTTACATACTCAGTACTTTATTCATACTGACGTCCTTTTATCTGTGGACGTTGCATGTCGTGCTGCAGGTCTGGATAGACAGGTAGGCGAAGCTCCCCCACCATAGTAGGCTGCCCAGTTCAGCGGTTATTGGGGAGATCCCTTCTCCGAACTTGTCGTGGTCTTGGTATGCATTTTTGTTATAGGCGTTATGGGTATGTCGGGGCCCTGTTCCGGCAATGTTGCAGCACTTACGTTCCTTTAGAGGCTCATATACAGGTGTCGACTCATGTATAGTTTGGATTGCCTTGTCGACTAATTTTTGTTGTATAGTCTCTCATGGTAGCTTGTCAGCTCGTACTTTATACATAGCTTCATGATAGCCTTGTCGGCTCATTATATATATGTTCTTGTCATTATCTGTCATTGTTGGTTGTTTAGGATTCATGTCTACCATTTATACTAATCTCATCGGCCCTTATAGATAATAAGAAAGGTTAGATAAAATGTGCATGGGTGCTCGGCAAGTATGGCCCGGGTGCCAGTCATGGCCCTCCGGCTTGGGTCGTGACAAATTGAAACTTACGGCAACATCATGGAATTCAATTCTAAGAGAGTAGTTTAGCCAACATACCTTGTTTGAGCTTTCCTTAAGTTACTACAACGTCCCAAAACTTCTAGCAATAACAATCTGTAGGAAAATAGCAAAATCCGGATAAATTTAGAAGGATTCACATGGTGTAACTCTCTTAGGAATTTTGTTAAACGCCTAGTATGCAAACTGGACTACAAATCTCTACAATGGTAATCCTTTCCTCCTTCAACCAATTTCAACAAGAAACTATCCAAACTAGTTCATTAACCCACATACTACAACCTATTGTTACATGCATGGCCTATTTCCAAACCCCACAATATAATTGAACTCATAATCTCTTGCATGAAAGCTTAGGAGTAGGACTTACCTGGATAGATGATATTCTAGTGATTAACTTCCTTGATTCTTAATGTTGGTGCAAGATTTGATGATTAGAATGCTTAGGCCTTCCTCCTTCTCTCTCTAAAGTACTCTTACCTCTCTCTAAAATCATCAGACATTTGCTTCAAAATAAGCCCCTAAGGCTATTTATAAAAATGGGGTGGGGTTATAAAAATAGGAAAATGGACCTCTGAACTCAGGTCTGCGGTTGCAGAATGGACTGCATAACATATATGCAGCCGGTAAAATGGGCCCCCAAAAGGATGCCAAGAACTGGGCTGGTTTGGACCGGTCACTTATGTGGCTGCAGAGTGGACCGCATAATCGCCCAATGAAATCCTTCATGCAAATTTGCGGTGGAAAATGCGAACCGCGAAATGGATATGTGATCGCAGAATGGGCCACAAAACAACCTTTAAAATTCAACCATTTTTCTGCTCAACAGTACGAGGGGTATGCGGCCCACGGAGTGGTTCTGCAGTCGCGAAACTGACCACATAATCGCCTTCTTCTGCCATAAGTTTCCATTAACTCCTCAGTACATTCTTCAATCCAAAAAGTCTGTACTGCGGCAAGCTAGCTCGCCGCGAAGAATTTCTACAATCCTCAAATTCATATGCCTACCTCGGCACCACGAAACGTTAAATTCCTTGGCAAAATTTTACGGGGCCTTACACTTGGTTAAGGGCCATGACCTCCTGCTTTTTCTGCTGCAACCGAGCCTCTAGCTCACCGGCTTCGGCAACTTGTGCTTCTAGTGTCGGGTGGTGAGAAGCAATTTTGATCCTGCTCGGCCAACAGTTGATCCCGCTCGGATGTGAGTTTTTCTTTATCGGCGATCAACTTTCGAAGGTCCTCGGAAGCAAGGAAGTTAGCCTGCATAGCAAAAATTCAATTAAAAAATCATGTCATAGCAAAACTAGAAGAAACAGTAAAAGAAACAAATATCGTACCGCTGCCGCATTGTGCATGGCATTGTTTACCATACACTCTCCCGAGAGAGAGTGTATTTTCTTCTTATCTTTCTCTGAAGCCAGAGGCTTCAGGTAATTGGCGAGTTCCACCGGCCGGGAAAACAAATGGCACTCGGTGGAAACCGAGAGGAAAACGTTCCTCCTCATTTGGGGATCTGTAGAAAGGGGTGGATAGTTGTGTCCCAAATTCTCATGGTCTGGGGACTGGGGAGGAGGGACACCCTCCTCTCGAGTATCTGCGGCCGGTGGGTGTGATGTAGCAGTTGCTGGTGGTGAAGGCATGGCTGGCGAAGAAGGAGATGAAGCTGATAGCATTATGGGTTGAGAAGTAGCTGCGACAAAAGCAGTACTAGTTATTGCTTGCTCATCAACCAAAGACGGAAGAGACCCGGTACCTAGCCTCACAGTACCAGGAGTAGCGACTGGGACTCGAAAGCGAGAATTGGCATCCTCCACTATATCGCACTCTTCCCAAAGCGCTTGGACTTCATCCTCACTTGGTGTTATTAGCTCTTCAGATTGAGCATTCTGTTGAGCTGATAAAGGTCGTTGTCTCCTCTATAGGGAAGCCCCTTCATCACTGGCTTCCCCATCATCATCAATCACCACAGTGGCTGCGGCTGGCTCGAGCGCGATGTTCTTTACCCTTTTATTTTTACCCTCAGCTATAGAGGAGCATCGCCTTCTTTGTTGCTTGTTCTCAGGCTGGGAACTCCGAGAGGAAGCACCTGAACCGAAAGAAGGTTCGATGACACCTATTCGGGTGAAGGCCTCCTGCAACAACCTTGCCGCATCTGTGGGATCAGCCAAAACGTCCTCCTCGGGGATGGTAACAGATCCCTACAGAAGACCTAAATTCAACAGAAAGAGAAGGTAGCAAATTTTTTTATATGTGAGGTAAAAACATGATTAGTTCAAGAATCAACTTACCATGATTTTTGGCCTTCCGCCTGTATTTGAGGGCCAGTTCTTTTCACCGGTGGGTTTCAAGTGTGGTAATATCCAAAATCTTCTGGACCCATTGGTCCAAGGCTTTAACCATTAGTAGTGTCCACCGAGTTGCTGAAATAGTAAAAAGAGAAGGATCAGTGACAACAAGAAACAACCTTTAATCAAGGAAAGATAAACATTGAACTTACGTGTACGAGTCCATGACTCGGGAAAAGATGGAGTTGTGGCCGGGATGATGTCCCTGGTGGCAACTATAACGAACCATGCATCCATCCACGATCGTTGTCATCATCCATGATAGTGAGCAAAGCATGGTGATTACGCTTGCTGAAGTTTATTACTCCCCCACAAAAGATCTTGGGGGAGTAAAGAGTCATCATCCAGGCCAAGGAGAGGTCTTCCCCCGTCTCCTGGCATAGCCGCCGTAGACAGGCTACTGTCCGCCACATAGAGGGCTTACCTGTGCCAAGCAGACTTGATACCGGTAGCAAAACTCCAAGATTACGGGGTTAAATCCCCCGCTCAATGAGAATGGGTTCAAAGTGAAGGGATACGTGTAAATCATGGCAACCACAGTCCTCCTTCACAACAGGAATGCTAGAAGGATGGATGGAAGAAGAGTACACACCAACAACCCATGTGTGTGTGTGGGAGTTAGCAGAAAGAAACTTCTCTTCAAAATCCTTGGTTGTACTGAGCCTTTTGGGAATAATGGTACTCACCGTAGGAGGGGTAGCATCATCAGTGCTTTCTTTGTTTTTTTAAGTGCTTGAGTTCTTGAAGAAGGAGGCCATGGTTAGTAGAAGGAAGTGAGAATTCATCAAAGAAGAAGGTTAAGGAAGAGCGAAAGCAAGAAAGAGTTGAGCAAGAGAAGTTGAGAGAGTTCGAAAAGTTGTAAAGTGTAAAAGAAGAAAAATGAGGCGTATATGTAAAGGAATAGGCGGCTAAAATTGTGGCCGTGATTACCTCGAGCACTAGTGAAAGTATTGCTAAATCATGGAATGACGCGCGTTCGGGACATTAAATGCGAAGAGACGTGTGTCTAATCAAGCGTCAGAAACTTTTCAGAGGAGATCAAAAAAAAATTCTCTAAGAAAGGTATCTTCACCAACTTCCCAATGATACAAAGATGTGCCGCCGGAAAGCATGGGGACTATCTGTATAGGGTAAAGTCGGTTCATATTAAATACTCGTACAATAGAGCGACGCGTGGAACCGAAGACAAACAGAAAGCGAGACAAGTGAAAATCAAGACCGGGGGCAGCAGCTTCGGTTGGTACCGGGAAGCCCCCTGAGGGAATATTGCTAATGAAGACAAACGAATGTCTGCCACCCGACAGCATTCAATAAAGAATATTCTGCAGTATTAAATACACAGTCCATTGTAGAGAATTTTAGCATTCATAGCCTGCCATTACACATTCTTCGATGGCCCCCATAATTGTCAGTTAAGAGTGGCTTGATTCTAGGACCATGTTTCCTAGGTGCGACTATAAATAGTGACTTCAACAACCATTGTAAGGGACATGAATTTTCTTATTTATTGATATTCGTATTGCTGCCTTCGGAAGCTCTGTTCCCGGGACCAAGCTATTTGTTGTCTCTATCGTTTTCAACGCTAAGTCTTGCATTTTATTAATTTATTTATCATTTTAGGATTAAATCGATTCGCTTGTTTATAAACCACGTTATAAATTCAACTGTACCGTTTTACGGGTAAGCAACCTATCCATCCAATCTCTTTACGTTTGTTTTGGATATTACCAAATGGTAGTCTAATCTTCGTAATAATACTAAGAGAAAACTCAATTACAGAAAAAGGGTGGGTTAAATTAGCCGATCAAGCCCAAAATGCGTTGACAAAATCGCCATAAATATTGTGATTTTTCAATAGGATGGAGGGCTAACATATTACTTTCATCTTCTGTAATAGAACTCCTGCTTATAAATGATATAATTAGTAGGATTTTCGCTTATGATGCTTGGATTTGACTAGTTGAATTCTCTTTGGGTGTGAGGTGATTGTTTGATTCTAACAAAGACAAACGCTATCTATGCTTGAAGTTGTGTTGAATCTTCATAATATTATTGAATTCCACATATCCCCTTCTATATTGTCCTTCTCCGATCTCATGGAGTTAATTTATTGCTTCTATCCCACTTTAGGTATTGTATCCAATTCAATTCTAATATCAATTATGAACAAAAAGAATAAAGTAGCTCCCAGTCCCAAGTACACATCGGTATCCCCTCCGTTTAAAATGAAAAAGTAAAAGAAAAATGAATTGGAATCTGTCCTAAAAGTCAGTCGTCACGGAAGTCAAGTCTATGTTGTTTATTTAGGAAAAAAACAAAAGCAAAAAGAAGAATTATTCCAACACTTATTACTAGAGTTCCTAGAAAAACGTCAATTATTCTGAAGAATTACTTCTTAACTGATCAGTACAAGATTCATATATTTGCTTTTTCAGTATGTAATCTAATAATTATAAAATTGTTGTAAAATTCTCATGCAGAAGTACATGCACCCTATTAGCAATATATATAAGTAGAAAATGTGAAACATAACGTCTCTATATCTTTGCACATTCTATTGTGTCCTTTCCGTCATGACCTTTGCTGAAGAAAATCTTGGTGTAATCGGCATACAAAATTTGCTTGTAAATTGGTTTCTCCCCTTTATCTAACACTTCTTGCAAAGGACCAACAACACATGAAGGCTTTGGATGCAAGAAAATGGGCACAGAAACCCTATTCTTGCTCCCATTTGCAATAACACGATGTTCAACGCTCTTGTATTTGTCATTGCTCATTATTTGAAGTGCATCGCCAATGTTAATAACTAGAGCTCCGTTGATGGGAGGGACGTGAATCCAAGCATTGCTATCGAGTTTTTTCACGTATAGTCCACCGATATCATCTTGAAGGAGAAAAGTGATTGTTGATATGTCAGAGTGACGCGCTACCCCAACAGAAAGCTCAGGGTTGGGACATTTTGGGTAATAGTTGAAGTTTATCCTCTTTGAACCCATTAGGAGATCCTCTTTCTCTTCATCAATTGTTTTCACATTCAATCCTCCCATTAGCACCTTCAAAATCTTCCTTATTACAGTATCACACCTATTCAAGTATTCAAGTGCTTCTTCCCTAGAAGAGTAGAGAGAAAATTCATCGTAAGTACTCATAGGTAGTTTTACGTACAATTCTTTAAGAAAAGAAAATGAGAAAGTCTTAGATGAAAATTTAACAAGAAAAAATGCATAAAATGTATGTTAAAGAATTTTTATGTACGCTGACGCTCTAGAGATCATAATGCATATTAACCTGTTGTATAGCAAGTAATAATTAATAGAACTTTAGCTCATGTAATTTTATTTAACTCTGTCAGTATATAGAATTTCTCATGGTTAAAAAAAATTAAGAAAGCTTACTTGCATGAAGGAGGCCAAAATTCAGCAGCTTCGTCATCAGAAACATGAACGAGGGAAAGGTAATCTCTCCAGCCCAAAGTCTTCTCAGCTTCAGGAGTAAAGCTTGTTCCATACCTAACGTTACTCGAAATCGAATTCTCTTTCGAATACTTCTTCTTTTCCTCAGCTGGTAAACTGAAAAAACGATGACTTGTCTCCTTTATGTTATCAAGAACTTCAATAGGAACTCCATGATTGATAATTTGAAAGAAACCCCAGTTTTGTGCTGCTTTGCAAATCTGATCAGCCACCTTTGGATCATTCCAATTGGAGGCGTCGATTATAGGGATAGAATCATCGGTTATTACAGTGCTCGTAGTAATTCGTTCTTCAAGTGGTTGAATATATTGATCAGGAAGTTCTTGAATTCCCATATCACAAAGACCCTTAACTCCATTCCCTTCATTGACAACAAAATCAAAGACGCTTTCGGAGTTTGAAAGAATTTTGGACAAGTGTGCAAGAATTTTGGACAAGTGTGCAACCATTGTCAAAAGTTATATGAAGGCAAAAAAATTAAAAGAAGGTTTAGGAGATAGAAAGAGTTTATGTATATCTAAAAACTTGTTCTTACTGAAACTTTTGTATTTGAGATAGTTTATTTATAGGCTTTAATTTGTGGAGGGATAAGAGTCAATTATTTGAGATATGAAAGTCAAATTTCAACTGTAAAACTTCCATATTGGCCTAATCAGATTGCAGTCTTTGAATGGCGCATTTATTCTTTCTGGTGGAATTCCAAAAAGAGAGTCCTAAATTAAATTTTGATTTCAATGACAATAATGATGGTTTCTGCCTTTTTGGCAAATTGCTAATCTTGGTCTTGAATGGGTTGTTAGAAAACATACTTCCATTTCTTTTATTTTTTTAAAACTCTTTATAAAAAGAACTATTTGTTTAATGATTCTTTTGTAGATGACAACATTGAAATTCAGATATCATATGCTAGGATTATTTTTGTTCTTTGAGGAATTACTATTTACTGCAAATAGCTCAACGTTGAGAAAAGGAGGTGTTAGTAGATTGAAATTCATGTGAGGAAAAACATCTAATTTGCATAGAGATAACTATCCAACCCTCTCTAAACTTTAGAAACAATTTCAAATGGATTTTATTGGAAAAACATAAGTGAAAAAGTCGTATTTGTCCCTTTTAATACTACACATTTTTCAGAGCAAAAATATTTTTTGTTGAATAGTTATCAGAAAGGCTTTTTCCTTTTTCTTTCGTGTCAAACACACCCCAAGTCTTTTTCTCTTTGAATTCCTTACTCATTTTTGAGTTTCGAAACACTATCTTTTCTTACTATTTTCTGGAATTTTATGCGAATAGCAATGTTTTCTTTCTGATGCACGCGAACTGCTAAGTAGAACCTCTTTTCTGGCCTGTGGTATGGGTTAACAGTCTTACTAATTGGACATCAAGTTTTCACTTCTATATCGATTGTTCATCCCAATATTTATGAGTTATAATTATCAAATATTTAAAAGGACAAAAAAAAATTTATATTTTTGCCAAAAAGAGAATATTATATGTTAATTAAGTAGTCGAGTCATTACAAACTGAGACAATATCATATCTGGCAATTAAGCTGCCAAGACAAGCTATAAATCTACAAAAAATAGCTCCTTTATCTGCTCTTACACAATTGTGAGATAAAGGCGGAGCTGACAAAAAAATAAAAATATGTTTTTCTTTTAGCGGCAATGCCTAAATTCTCTAGCGGCATTTAAGCCAAATGCTGGTAATTTTAGCAGTATTTATTTAGCGGCAATTACTATGGAAAGCTACCGTAGAAATGTGTTATCCAACATATTTTTCGGCTTTTTTTTATTGTCAGTAAAAATATAGTAATTGTCCGTAAAAACACAATAATTATGAGTGAAGAAGATTTCTTTTAGTGGAAATTATCATATCAGCTAAAATTAACCATATATTCACCTTAATTCAAGCACTATTTTATAACATCAAAAAGTAAAAATCACAAAAGCAATCAATGAGAAGATTCTTACTAGAAAATATTATCAAACTCAAAACACGTTATTCACTTAAAACAAGAACTAGTAAACTCAACACACCAACTCATATAGCTATGATATTTCCACTAATCATGTCTATTACCTTTGTGGAATCGGTTTCAACCTTCAGTGGCTACAGTTCCTAGTCAAGTTCCAACTCAAGAAAAAAAACGTTATCCTAATTCAATTTCCATTTCTAGTTTATTAACTTCCTTAGAAAATGAAGAAATTTAATTATAATTTTTAGAAACTTCACTCATAATTATAATTATAATTATATTAATTATCTAAGAAATTCGAGAATAACTAGAAAGATATAACCATTAAATTTGCATATACTATGTGAATTCGTGTATCTTGTAGATTACTTTTATGTTGAAAGTCATGGACCCAACCAAATACTTTACCTAGTCAAATGAGTTTCAGATTGGTTTAATGGTTCTAATGGAAATAGCTCAAACGTCAAATTCTTTTTACAAAAAAGTTTAATTCATATTGGTACGATCCAAAATCTACTAAAGATCGTGATGGTGCCTACACCGCCGTCAGACAAGCTAACGGTAATTGATCAACTTAATTACTCAATTTAGTATTTTGAAATCATAATTTTTATTAATAAAATAGTATGAAATGGAATTTACAGGGTAATGGTAATATTTACACAACTACAGTTATGAATAACCTGTAGGAACCCCCAAAATTCGGTGCCACAAGTGCATGAGCATTATCTAAGGAGTACAATAATAATACAAAATATATGTCCAAAAGACAGGATAAAATAAATAGTACGATGGAGACTTGGTGGACTGCGATGCGTAGTTTGTGTTGCAGCTCACATAAAGTCTCCTCTACAGATGCGCCTACGCGCCAGGATGATCACCAAATGAACATGTCAGATCCTGCACATTTAATACAGTAGTGCAGCATGAGTACGTAAATCAATGCGTATCTAGTAAGTATCTTGCCTAACCCCGGAGAAGAAGTGACGAGGGGTCTACATCGACACTTACTAGAGGTCCAAATAAATAATATGATAATACATAACATATATAAGTGCACATCAATAGTGGAGTGAATATGTAATTTCATAATTTTCTAATTTTTTCTTTTAAAGTATAAATTTTTCGATCTTGTATTCTACCTTAATAGCTCAGAAAATGCCAAATGTCAACACCAAATAAATAAGGAATACCATAAACTGCCGGGCATCAGTGGAAGGTTTATCTCATGAACATTCGGACTACTAGCGATATAACGCACGATTCCGCCGAGGTCGTTTGGCCCCATCCAGAATAATGTGTACACTACAGAGGGTCGTGCCACACGAACCATAGATGCATCTATATACTGCCGAGGCGTTCGACCCGCTCCACAAGTAAAGGAAGGAAGTTACCGAATTACGAGACACGTGTTTATAATACAGTACATGAGCACCAAAATGAATATATTCTTTACCGTTTCTCCAATAACTCGCCCACAACTCAAAGTGTTAAGGCTTGGCCTAGTATACATATATTTATTTCTAAATCAAATTTAGTTATAACTTTAATTAATTAAGCTAGTAGAACAAGTTCAAATGATTCAATTATACATGATAAAGTCCTAAGTCTACCCGAACATAAACATGCTTTAGCTACGTGCGGACTCTCGTCATCTCGTGCGTACGTAGCACTCACAACTAATTGCACATAAAAATAAATATCACCAGAGGGTAGTTTCCCCCTCACAAGGTTAGACATGAGACTTACCTTGCTCCGAAATTTCATAACCGGCTCTAAAGCCACTCAAATACCTTAAATCGATGCCTGTCTCTCTAAAACTAGTCAAACAAATGTGCAAATCCATAAATATATACTCTATTACCCATAGTTAATGAATTAATAACAATTACCAACTCCGCTCGAAAAGTTGATAAAGTCAACCATCGGCCCCACGTGTTCGGATTCCGAAAATTTTTGAAGATAAACTTTACCGATAACACCACGAACTCAAATATATAATTTATTTCAAATTTCATGTCCAATTTCGTGGTCAAGTTTCAAAAATATCAAATTCTAGAATAATTTAAAATGTCAAATTCTAGATTTTCTACCAAAATCCTAAATTTCTACTAATTTTCATGTTTAAATCTATATACAAATCATGTATTTTACTTGTAATAGGTGGGAATCACTTACCTTGTATTGCTTGATGAAAATCTCCCCTTGAAGCTCTCCAAATCGCCCAACCAAGTGAAAATAAAAAAAAATGGGCGAAATCCCATTCTTAAAAGAACACACTGCCCAACGACCTCTCGCACCTGCAAAACAGTAGCCGCTTCTGCAGGAGCTACCTCACAGATGGGGCTTCCCCCAAGGTGCCAACTTTTCGATTATGCGGGCCCTCAATCGCAGATGCGCATCCGTTTCTGCGGAAATCACCCGCATCTGCGGTCTCCCTAGCTTGAACAACCTTCTGCACCTGCGCGCCCATGACCGCACATGCGGCTCCGCAGGTGAGCTACAGCACCCGCACCTACGATCGATCAGCCGAGGACACTTCCGCTTCTGCGCTCCTCCGCCCGCATCGGCGAGCCCACAGGTGCGGCATATTCCTCGCACCTGCGAATCCCATCTAGCTCACTCCCTACCGCTTCTGCGATTCCTAGGCCACTTCTGCAATCTCGCACCTGTGGCCCTTTCCACGCAGTTGCGATTGCACCAGATCCCAGCTACCTCAGCACTTCTCCCAAGTCTAAACTCGATCCATTTTCAATCCGATTCGCACCTGAGGCTCCCCGGACCCCGTCCAAACATACTAACACATCCCCAAAGTACAATACTAACTTAGTCGAAGCCTTAAACCACGTCAAACAACATCAAAATTATAAATCGACGGCCAAAACCTTTCTTTCAACTTTCCAACCTTCAAACTTCGACGAACGCGTCCGATTCATATCAATACATTTCGGAATGATGTCAAATTTTACGCACAAGTCATAAATCACAATACGAACCTATTCCAAAGCTCGGAATCCCAAACGGACATCGATAACATTAAAATCCACTTCAAGTCAAACTTAAGAATTTCTTAAACTTTTAAAATACCAATCTTCCATAATAAGCGCCGAAATGCTCCCGGGTGATCCGATACTCAACCCGAACATACGCCCAAGTCCGAAAATCATCATATGAACCTATTGGAACCTTCAAATCCCGATGCCGAGGTCATTACTCAAAAGTCAAATGTTAGTTAATTCTTCCAACTTAAGACTTCCGAAATTAGAATTTTCTTTCCAAATGAACTCCGAACTTCCCGAAATTCAATTCCGGCCACACGTACAAGTCTTAATACCTGAAGTGAAGCTACTCAAGGCCTCAAACCGCTGAACGGCGCAGAGCTTAAAACGACCGGTAAGGTTATTACACATATATTGGGTATTTATTTTCGATGATGAATATTATTTCAAATAAATGTTTGTTACAATTTTATCTTTAAATTTGAAACGTATATTGGAATATTAATTGAGAAATATTTCAAGTGAAATAATAGTTTCACTTGTAAAACTCAACTTTTTTCAAATCCATTCAAATTCATGTTTAAACACATTTTTTATTATTAAATAATTTTGTTAAATTTCAACCTCACATACTGATTTTTTCAATTTCACAGATGAACCATCAATACATGTGCCGAGATAGAATAGATTTATCCACCCTTAATTAGAGATCTCAAATTCGAAACTTAATAACCGAAAAAATACTGATAAAAAATGCTGTTCATTTTAATGTGTTATAAGCGGGATCAGATTAGTCAAGCTGCACTAATACGGAATACCAGACATTAAACAAATCAAATACCAAAAGCCACACAAACGTTAGCACTAAAACGATATTTCTACCTAAGTTCATCTGCCGTCATCTCTGATCTAATTGAATCACTCATAAAGTAATTTCTCCAGTTCACTTTAATTAATTTTTTAACTTTTTTTTGGAATCATAGTATTTAATTTTTTTAAATATTAAGAAGTAACTAATTCCTTTTTTTCAAAATTGTTCTTGAAATAAAGTGCCTCGAATATTTGTTATATTTCTAATAAATAAAATTTAAAAATAATAAATGTTAATATAATCAATTATTATTAATTAATCTTAAAAATAAATATATTAATATGTATAAAAATAATCAAAAAATTTATTAAAGTTTGACCGGAAGGAATAGTATCCTTTTGACTCTTTTCCTTCTGGAAAATAGAGAACACCTAGGAATAGTGACACTGACAAGAGCTGACGAAGAGGTCAAATTTGTTTAAGTGAAAAACAAATACGTAATAAATTATTATTCCTTTGTCCAATGTGAAAATAGATCAGGACACACTTAGTACCCCAAAAGATGTGCTTGACTTTTTATCGTAAAAAGAATTTAAAGTTGGAATAGGTCAAGGACTGGGTCCATGGTTTCAACCTAAACTAAAAGTAATGATCAAGATTTATGAATTGACAATATGTATGTAAATTTATAGTTCTTTTTTCTTTGTCAGTTATACTTGAAATTCTTAAATAAAGTTATTATGATAAAGTTGGTCTTTCTTTTGGTTTACTACAACTTTCCCGGTCATGATTCATGACTTGATGAAGATTATAAACACTTAGCGGGCGATTTGGACATAATAATTATAAAAATGATATTTGAAAATTAGAGTTGTGTTTGGAATGAATATAAGTTGGAGTTGTTTTTGGTATTTTTATGAGTGATTTGAAGTGAAAATTTTATAAAACAACTTTTTGAAGTTTTTCAAATTTCAGAAAAATTCGAAATTCTTCTTCAAGTGAAATATGAAGTAGGCGTTTAGATATAAAAATTATAATTTTTGAAAAAAGTAGTATTTGGAGTTAAGTTGAAAAGTGGTATTTGGAACTTGAAATTATGCTTGGACATGCATTTCACTTGAAAAAAATGTCGCAGTTTTGTGAGTGGAGAAAAAAAAAATTCTGAAAATTTTGAAAATGTGATTTTTTGAAAAACTCATTTTCAAATTTTTTTCAAAACTTGCAAAATTTTATGGGACAAACGGGGCCAAAAATTTTATGGCCAAACATTTATTCCAAAAAAAAGAACTGAAAATTGCCCCAAAAAAGTAATTTTTTTACGTAGTCTTGACATCAGGATAACTTAAGCAAGTATCATCCAACTATTTTGTCTTCTTTTTTTTCCTTTTTCTTTTCTTTTATAAAAAGAAGAAAAAAGCATAAAAGATGGAAGATTTAGGTCTACTAATCAAATTGTTGGCCTACCTATATTGCAATTAACTTTAATAGGGACTAAAAGTTATCTAGAGAACGCTACTTACGAAATTCTCTGAAACGTGCCAGCTAAAATTTGAAGTACGCAACTCAAAAATTAGTCAACCAACGAGGACCTTGCTCGATTCTTTAATGCCCTTATGCACGTCAACGTTGGAGTTCTAATTCGATGTGATTCTAGGGAAAAAAAAATACTATGACATTCGATAATTAGAATTGATGTAATTACATACTTTATTAATTACAACGATATGTTTGTTTGCCATACGTAATTATAGTGTAATTATAAGCGTACTGTTTGGTTGTACAAGTGTAATTACACAGTTAAATTAAAATTTTAAATAAAATAATTACCAAAATCTAAAAGTTAATATAATAAATATATGCCTATAAATAATTTTTTATAAGTATAAATGATATTAGATTTGGTATTTAAGATGCATATTTTTTCTTGAATGTACTCTAATTAGTAATCATATATATCTTTAACTAATATTGTAAAAGTAATTTTATATATATATATATATATATATTCCAAAATAATAATATTAAGTTTAATTAATTATAAAAATTAAAAATATACATTTCGTAAGAACATTATGGAATGCATGTTTGATAAAATAAATTAATATTTTTAAATATGATGTCATAACATTATGCAAATGTTTGACAAGAAAATCTAACAATTCTAACTAAAAATGAACAACATGCAATGTGAAATAACAAGTCAATACTACTAAAACAAGTAAATTAGAACCATAAATATAATACAATTTCAAAATCCAAAAAAAAAAAACTTTAACATATGTCAAATTCTAAATAATAAAAATAAGTTCCAATACAACTTAAGATTAGAAAAGATAATAAGTTTATAACCTCATTCAACGACGAAATTCTATTTTAATGACATCACTCATCATATGTCAAGCTTGTTAATGATTCATTCTTTCTAATATTAGGAGGTGAAAAATTAGAACAATAACGCAATTAGCTAAATGAAGAAAATAAAACAAATAAGAAATAAAATATATGAGCAATTACATGGAATCACAAGAAGTAATGGTAGAGAAATAAAAAAATAAGTAATGTACAAAGAAAATATATTTTAAAATTAAAAAAATAAAAAATAAAAATAAAAATAAAAATAAAAATAACTTACAATAATGGAAATTTTTTTATAAATAAAATAAATTAAAATAAAAACAAAAAGGAATGAAATTTAAAAGTAACCTTGTAATTACACAGTATAACTACCACCAATTCTCACCTCCCCCTTGAGAACTGGAGAGTGTAATTACACTTCTTCAATTACACCCAATTCCATTTTGACCAAGTAATTACTTGGCCAGATAAAAATGCCAAACTGTGTAATTACACCCAAATCTAATTCCTAAGTGGCTTTCCAAATATACTCTAGGTGACCATCCGTCCAAGTCTTAGTGGACAAAATTATTCATTACCAGTATTTAGGGGCTGAGCTAGAATACAGGTTATGGATTCGGCGAAACTTAGTAACTTTGATCCAAACTCTAAATTCTTAAGAAATTCATTGAATATATATAAACTATTAATTTAAAACCAGTAACTTCAAAAGGATTAAAATGCTGAACTCATAAGTTTCAAATCCTAATTCCGCATCGACCTGTATTATTATTATTATTATGGATAAATTTTTGAAAAGCAGTAAATGTTATTCCTGTATTATTAGGCAATACAAAGGACGTGTGTGGCGGGTAAACACCCTTTACTAGCTGTCCACTGCTATCGTTATAAGTTCGTTCAAGAACCTTAACATATAAAAGTACATAAGTGGTTATAAACTAAGGAAAAAAGTACATAACTTTATTATGTAAAGAACAAATTTCATAAAATTCTTGGAAAATATTCTGCTTATCATCGACATTATAAGTGTCAAAAAACCAAGTTCTAAAACTCGGGTAAAATTTCTACCATACAGCTAAAGATTTATATAATTATAAGGCTAACGATTCATGTAATAGAATCCCCTCGTTTTGATTCTTATGATAAACAAGGGTACAATCTTGATTGATCTATTGACGCTGTGCAGACTACCGCCAGCTGATCTAGATCCTGTCAACTGGTATCAGAGCCTAGGAATATGCGTTAATATGTAATTAAGATAGTAAGTATTCAACATAGATCTATTAATGGATATGGACAACGGAGAATCTAGTATAAAGAATACTAGATTAGAAGAGGTGGATGTACCTCAAAATCTTGACTTGTTAAACAAGTGGACTATTCCTCAGGTCCCAATTAAACAAATATATGATTTTAGATGGTTTGAAAAATTATCGTCTAAACAACTAATAAAAACGACATAGCAGTCTAAGAGCTTTGAATTCGTCAGAACAAATTATCCGTTTGTTAAACGACCATGATATTGATGTTTATAAGCATAAATATAAGTTTGTTCCTATTGATATGGTTCAAATTGCTTTTAAACCATTAACTCTTAAAGGGTTACCAGAGACTTTCTTGGCAGCTTTAAAAGATGCCAGAAATTTGAATTTCAGACAGTCTCTGATGTGTTCAATTGAATTTACGGTGGCTTATGGTCCCATATATTTCAATACGCAACCCAATTTACAATTGTCTCTTTCTGATATCAATATTCTTGATGCTTTAACTTTAAATGTTAAAACGCATGGTTATAATTATGCACCTGGATCTGAACTTATTTGTTTGTCATATCGGATTTATTATAAATTTTTATCTACTTTAAATCCTTGTTGCAAACTGACAGATTCGTCTAATCAGTCTATAGTATTTGAGACTAATTTTGCTAAATCCAAGGTTACCACTAGGAGACCTATCAGATGGGATGAAATCAATTTTTCCTCCACATGAATTTTAGACTCTGTAATACGAGTTAACAGGCTAATACGGTTACTAATTATGATTATTATCATATTTCTGAAACCCCTGAAGGTCAAATTTATATTCAATTTGAAGATAATAAGTCCTTGACGCCTTATAGGCATTCTTATACTGGTAGCAGAAGACTTCTTTGCCTTCAACCCAATCTTATATTGTTCCAGTAGAACCAGTATATGGTCCAGCTAGGTTAAACCCAGCTGCTTCTTAGCATACAATTTCTACAACTAATGGTGATAAATGTGTAGAACGTTGATTCTAGAAATAATATTGTTCAGGATAATAATTCCTTGGATAAGGATATTCCTTCTCAATCCAAAATGGATTTTAACTCGAATAGTTTTTAATGATTCCGTACAAAATTGATATTAGCCAAGGCTCCCTGGCACGTTAAACATATTCAATCTGATTTTTTTAGTGATAAATGGAACCATTTTAGAACTTGATTTTTTGACACTTATAGTGCCGATGATAAGCGGAATATTTCCCAAGAATTTTATGAAATCTGTTCTTTGCATAATAAACTTATGTACTTTGTTCCTTGGTTTATAACTACTTATGTATCTTTATATGTTAAAGTTCTTGAATGAACTTATAAGGATAACATTAGACAGCTAGTAAAAGGTGTTTACCCGCCACAATCGTCCTTTGTATTGCCTAATAATACAGGTATAACATTTACTGCTTTCCAAATATTTATTAATGATGAAGTTGCATCAATTAGTGTCAAATAAATTAATAAACTAATTTCTCAAAACAATTATATGTCTTTATATGTTAAGGTTTTAGGTGAGCATATTAGTTCCCTAGATTCCAAAATAGGAGAATTAATTGACTTAGTCAAGAAGATTAACGCTCCTAAAGAGACTTCGATGGTTACAAAGTCTACAAAGGTTATACCTAACTCTGTTGCTTTTTCTAGCAAAACAGTTATTGAACCATCTATGTAGAGACCTGTTGAAGTAGAAGGTTTTCACCTTAAGTCTAAAGAAGACTTAGAAAAACTAGTGACTGTTAAGTTAGCTAGTTTAGATTTGAAACCTATTGAGCTGACATCTGAATTTTTTAAGGATATCTTAGATCCTTCCAAAGATCATAAGGAAGTTATGAGGTCTGAGATTAATAAGCTTAGGAAAATAGGTAGCAGATATGCTGATCAACCTAGGATGAATACCCATTACTATCTTAGACCTGCTCCACGGGATGTTTTAGCGGAAGAAAGAGACTGGAATCAAACTAACACCAGTTATAATGGTAATGCCATTTATGAATGGAACCTTGATGGATTGACTGACAGGAAGATCAGTATTTTAGTTCATAGAATGATGATGTATTCTACGATTTAGGCTAGTGGGATAATTTCTTGACAATGGCAGACAAGAAAACTATTGTTGATGCTACTACAGCTGAACCAGGAATTGATGTTTTAGGTCATCCTCTATTAGCAAATAGGCAAGATGTTGTCTATACTTTAATTCTTACCATTATAGAATATTTTAGTGGTATAAGGACACCTTTCTTAGTCGGGTTATGGATCTACCTGAAAGTAATCCTGACCATTGGAAGGCAAAGTTTATAGATGGTTTACCTCATTTATTTGTGGAAAGAGTAAGAAAAACTCTTAGAGGTAATACTACTCAGACTATGTATAATACTTATACTTATGGCAAACTTATAGGTGTTTGTACACAAGAAGGATTAAACCTGTGTAATGAGCTGAAATTAAATCAACAAATTAAGAGACAGAGATTAACTAAGAGAAATCAGTTAGGAGATTTTTGTCATCAATTCGGCATGAGAGAAATATATTCTCCTCATAAGAAGAAAAAAGGTGATAAGGAGGATAAGACTTATCGAAGAAAAGGTAAGAAATATCGACATAGACCGAAAGAAGAGCGTGACACATTTAGGATGACTGTACCACCATCTCGGAACCAAGCTAAGCATTTACATAACATTTTTGATTTTGATATAACTAAACCATTTTGAATGACAATTTTCTTAAAAATGTCAAGATGCTTATAATGCAATCAAGAGTTTTTGAATAAACAAGAATGTCATCAATATAGACAATAATAAAATCATTATAAGGATTGAAAATATCATTCATAATCTTTTGAAATTCTGAAGGAGCATTTTTCAAACCAAAAGGCATCACATTCCATTCATATTGCTCCAAACTATAAGAAGGAAAAGCTGAAAGCTTTAGCATTAGAACTAGATGATAGGTCTAGAGATCAGATTCTTAAGGTTATAGGTGAAACCTCGGTAGAAGAATATGATAATGATTCTTCTGGTAATTATGCTTCTGATGATTCTTTGAATCTGCTTGATATTGATAATTCTGATAGTGATACATGTGATAATTGTGAATTTGGTAAGTGTTCTTGTAATACTATAGATTTTTATAAATTGCAATCACAATTTCAAGATTTTGAAATTAAGCCAATTACTTTTGATAATATTTTAGAATTATTAAAAGAAGTCACTAATAATAATCTTCGAGAAAAGATTATTAACATGACCTCTACTTCTTCAAGTTCGGCAAATAAGCCATTTCAAAAGAAAAGAGATTTGCTGGATGAAGCTCCATATTCGTTGCCAGAAGTTCAAAGAAAACTTTTAGCAAAGAATGAGCCAACAAATATGAAGACATTGAGTTATGACTCTCAATGGATTATTTGAAAATTGAAGTTGAAAAATTAAAAAATGAGATTAAATCTTTAAAACAAAATCAAATGATTTTAGATCATAGAGTGACTCAAATAGAGAAATCTACTTCTTTAAATGAGTTACCGGTTGATAACAAGAAAAAAGGAATGTTAATACCTGAAGAAAATGATTTAGAAGTAATTTCTAAATTTTCAAAACAAATTGTTTTAAACCCAAAACATGATATGTTTCTTGGAATGATGCAAATTGTTACTGCACATAAATGGTATGTGAAATGTACTATTTTAATTGATAATGATTTTTCTATAACTGAAACTACTTTAATAGATAGCGGTGCAGATGTTTCTTGTATACAGGAAGGGTTAATTCCAACCCGATATTACCATAAGACTTCTCATAATGTCAAGTCTGCATCTGGTGATAAGATGAAAATAGAATACAAACTACCTAATGCTTGTATGTATTCCTCATTTTTTTTTATATTAGTCAAGGATCAATTATACCCTCCAATTATACTTGGAACACCCTTTATAAGGACTATCTACCCATTTACTAAGGTCGATGAAAAAAAATTTGATGCTATTTATAAAAATAAGAATTTTTTTTAACTTTTATCACTGATCCTGTTGCACGTGATATTAATGCGTTGATTAATATGAAGCAAAGTCATATGAAATATTTACAGTATGAAATTTATAGCATGTCAATAATGATACATTGAATTCTGCTAAAGTTCAGGAAAAGATTAAATTGATATCTGAACAATTTGCTGTTTCTATATGTGCTGATCACTCAAGTGCTTTTTGGAATAGAAAAAAGCATGTTGTATACCTTCCATATGAAGACTCTTTTTCTGAAAATAATATTCCAACGAAATAGAGACCCTGTCAAATGAACTCTGAATTAGTAGAGTTTTGTAAAAAAGAAATTGATAATCTTTTACAAAAAGGTTTGATAAAACCTTCTAAATCTCCTTGGTCATGTACTGTAATTTATGTTAATAATGGTGCTGAGAAAGAACGAGGAGTTCCCAGGTTAGTTATAAATTATAAACCATTAAACAAGGTTTAAAAATGGATCAGGTATCCGATCCCCAATAAAAAAGATTTTCTTTCAAAATTATATGATGCCAATATATTTTCAAAGTTTGATTTAATATCTGGATATTGGCCAATTCAATTATTTAAAGGGCATACTTATAAAACTGCTTTTAATGTTCCTTTTGGGGAATATGAATGGAATGTGATGCCTTTTGTTCTGAAAAATGCTCATTCAGAATTTCAAAAGATTATTAATGATATTTTCAATCCTTTTATGGATTTTATATCGTCTATATTGATGACATTCTTGTTTATTCAAAAACTCTTGAATTGCATTATAAGCATCTTTACATATTTAAGAAAATTGTCACTCAAAATGGTTTAGTTATATCATAATCAAAAATGAGTTTGTTTCAAACTAATATTCCTTTTCTTGATCATTATATTTGCCAAGGAAAAATTACTCATATTCAACGAGTTATAGATTTTGCATCTAAATTTGCTGATGTAATTACCGATAGAACACAGCTTCAAAGATTTCTTGGTAGTTTAAATTATATGTCAACATTTTATAAGAATTTATCACGAGATCTTGATCCTTTATATGATAGATTAAAAAGGGATTATAAATCTCCTTGAACTGATAGTCATACTGAGATAGTTAAACAGGTAAAGAAGAAAGTTGCTACTCTTTGATGTTTGGCCTTAGCAAATCCTATATGGAAAAAGATTATAGAAACCGATGCTTCTAATATTGGTTTTGGGGGTATTTTAAAACAGGTTAAGCCTCACGATAAAAAAGAGTATCTGATATGATACTATTCAGGTAAATGGACCGAGGCCCAGAAAAAATATGCTTACTGTGACCTATGAAATGCTTACGATTGTCAAATGTGTTTTAAAATTTCAGGATGACTTGTATAATCAGAAGTTCTTGATAAGAACTGATGCACAGCCTGTAAAATTTATGTTTAATAAATGTTTTAAACATGATGCATCCAAAACGATATTTGCGAGATGACAAGCTCAATTGGTTCCATTTGTTTTTGAAACTGAATATAAAAAGGGAGTTGATAATCCCCTTCCAGAATTTTTATCTAGTGGATATTTACAAAATGAAAAAGGACATCTTCTTTTGTGTGCAGGATGAGTCGTCAATCTCCGTCCCAAAATTCCTCTGATAGGGGAAAAGGAAGAGGAAACAACTACGGTAATTATAGAGGCCGAGGTGGTCGAGGATCATATACATCGTATGCACACCATCTCAAAGATACCCCGTTATACAAAGTGGTGGAAAAGTATTGATAAATGAGAAGATTTCTCAGGAAAGAGGAGAATCATCTTCAAGAACGGTTAATTTGGAAGATATTCCAAAAGATAGCCCGTTATACGAGCATATGCAAGCATATTTAGCCTCTCAAATGATCACGCATAGTGATACATATGCAAATATGGCAACTGAAGACTCTAATGATATCGAGAGTTATGAAAAATTGATATAAAAAGGAAATAATATTTCTGATAGAAAACCACGGTTTGCAGTGGAAAAACGTACCTTGGAAGATACTCCAGAGGTATTTGATTGAAAAATTATATTTCCCGGGTAAGTCATACAAAACCCGAACCTATTATGAAAATATATTGATAAATTTAGGAAGTGCAGAAATTCAACACTTTAAAGGTTATACTACAGAAGAGGGTGTTTATAAATTCTCAAAAATTATCATCAAGCAAACTATATCTGCTGAAGAATGGGGAACATCTACTATGAAAGAACGTCAACTGATATTTAATGACAAAAGAGTCAATTATACTTACTGGGATTATATCCATGCTTTTGATAATGTGTTATTCTATAATAATGAGAGGCACAAACACACATGGTTTATAAAAAATTGTACCAAAATATTTTCTAGAAATATTCCAAACTGGTTTTTGAATTGGTGGTCATACCAAGGTCCGACAATTGATATATTGCCAGCAACAGTCAAAAAGTTATACAGTGAATGGATTCAAGTGTCTCCTGATATGGATGCCTTGTACAAAGAAGATCACATCTGTTGGCCAGATAATATCGGTCACATTTACTTCCTTTTGGAATTCTCTATCCCATGGATTCACAAATGGGTACCAGAAGTTGGTTATACTGAAGAAGATATCCCTTGATTATATAGGACCTATTACAATAATTTTTGGGACAAACTGATGAAAAAAGACCCAAAAACAAATCAATTATATGGACAAGAACTAATTGATAATATTACTTTGGCTATAAACGCTTATAAGTCTAAGCCAAAAGAAGTAATTATTGAGAATACTTCGATTAAACATGTTGCTAGAAACTTAATTTCCAAGAAGGCAACAAGGAAGAAATGATCGCCAGATATATGGAAGAAGTTAAAAGAAATTTACTTCAAACCATAGAATAGATGCGCTTGGATTGTCCGTCTGTCTGAGGGTGGAATGTTGTGCTCAACTCAACTCGCGTGCTTAACTCAGCTTGTACGGCCTTCTAGAACCACAATGTAAATTGCGTACCCCAGTCAGAGATGATGGATCCTGGCGCGCCATGGTCTAACAATCTCGTGAATATAGACCTGAGCTAGCTGCTATGAAGAATTAGTAGTCACCACTGGAATGAAATGAGCCGACTTGGTCAACCTATCCACAATCACCGATACTGCATCATACCTCTTCTGAGCTCGTAGGAACCCAACAACAATTCCATCGTAACCCGCTCCGTTTCCACTCTGGAATTTCTAGCCTCTGAAGCAATCCACCTGGCCACTGATGCTTATACTTCACCTACTGACAATTTAGGCACTGAGCTACATACTCCACTATGTCTTTCTTCATTCTCCTCCACCAATAGTGTTGCCTCAAGTCCTGATACATCTTGGTGGTGTTGGAAAATGCATTCTTATTTATGTAACCTTAACTAATGACTTTGTGTCTTGTTATAGGTTTTGATAATCGACAAACCATCATGGACAAACTACTGAGATTGCTATGGACTTTGTTAGAGTACAAGTCAAGCTTTCAAGATACTAGGAGTCGATGCATGGAACAAGTCGATGAAGCAAAAAGATTGAAGACAAATGAAGTTGTCATTTAGTCTTAATGTTATTTTGAGTTTTAATGTGTTTGATTTATTTATCGTCTTTAATAACTTGGCTTAAAGTTTTAAAACGATTTCAAACACAAATTAAAACATTTTTCAAAACAATTGGTTTTCACAAAATACCAAAATAATTGATTAAAATTTGCGCTGGAATTTTCAGGAAAGAACCATACATTGATGTTACTGTAGCAATGTCACTGTAGCAACATCACTGTAGCAATGTTACTGTAGCAAATTCCAGAGAGTTTAGGAATCGATTATCAGCCTTAAATAATCAATTATCTGAGCAAGATAATCGATTATCTGAGTTAAATAATCGATTATCTTTGTTACCGTTAGGCTCCAACGGATAGTTTTTGTTACTAATCGATTAGTTATTTGAATTAATCGATTATATGGCAACGGGCAGAAGTCTTATTGCCCTTAAACTCTTGTTTTCTCAAATAGGAGTTTTGCCAAATATTGCCAACGGTAATGTGAGGTTTTGGGGTTATAAATACACCCTCTTAAACCTCATTTGAACACAACACAATACCCAAAATCATAAGATAAATTGCTTCAAGTATTCTTACTTCTTTGAGCTATATTTCGAGCTATTTCTTGAAAGCATTGTTGTGTTCTTGAGCTGTAATTTTATTCACTTCATCTACTCTTGAGAGAGTTGTAATTCGAGTGAAAAATAGTGTTGTCATACACTTGTGAGGAAGAGTGTCTTCCTTGTTGTTCACGGAGCTTGTAAGGATTCAAGTGTTCGTGAGTGTAACGGTTGGTTAGGCACCCGCAAGTCTAACATTGCAAAGCTTGTGTGATCAAGTCTTTGTGGAACGGTTGGTTAGGCACCCGCAAGTCTAACATTTGCAAAGCTTGTGTGATCAAGTCTTTGTGGTTGTAACGGTTTGTTAAGCACCCGTAAGCTTGACAGTGATAGTGAAAATCTCAAGTGTGATCTTGAGGAGTGGACTAGCTACACGTTGTAGTGAACCACTATACATCTTGGCGTACGCTCTCTCTTTACATTTCTGCAATATATATATTCTTGCTATCTTATTTTCGCACTTATATTTAAATTGTATATCTTGATTGCGAAAATTAGACAAAGTTCCGCAAAACGCTATTCACCCCCCCCTCTAGCGTTGTTCATTTATTCTAACAGGTGGCACCCCTATGAATGAAGTACCAAGAACTGTGGGCCTCCTAAAGAATCAACTCACGCAAACCATCTACATTGGACACACATAGCCGACCCTGCATCCATAACATACCATTATCCCCAATAGTGACCTCATTTGCATCGCCGTGCTGAACCGGGTCCTTGAGGACAAGAAAATGGGGGTCGTCATATTAACGCTCTCTGATACGACCGAGAAACCACACAAGCTAAAACTCAACTCGGCTCCGAAACATCCAATCTAACAAATTGGTTGGCCAAGGCCTAAACATCCAATGCTAATGGCCTTTCGGCTGCCAATAGATATGCTAAACTGCCCAAGCTCTCCACCTTTCGACTCAAGGCATCAGCCACGACATTGGCCTTCCCAGGATGATATAAAATGGTGATATCATAGTCCTTGTAGACCTCACAAGGGACACCGTATAAATAGTGCCACCAAATCTTCAAGGCATGAACAATAGCTGCTAACTCGAGGTCATGGATAGGATAATTCTTTTCATGTACCTTAAGTTGTCTAGACGCGTAGGCAATCACCCTACCGTCTTGCACCAACACCGCGCCGAGGCCAACACGCGACGCATCATAGTACACCGTGTAATACCCCGAACCCATAGGCAACACCAACACTAGGGCTATAGTCAAAGTAGTCTTGAGCTTTTGAAAGCTCTCCTCACACTCCTCGGTCTAGCTGAACGGAGTACCCTTCTGGCTCAATCTGGTCATAGGTGCAATAATAGATGAGAAACCCCCTATGAATCGATGGTAATACCCCCGCCAAAATACTCAAAACGACCGGCCTGGTCGTTACAGAGCTTCAGACGTGTACTTAAAATAGCCATACAAAAGATAAACCAAAATTTTCTTGATGAATAATGAGTCTTAGGTGAAAACTTCTCGTTTGTCTTAAGTTCTAGGCTGGAATGGGAGAAAAATGAAAAATATCTACTGGGAAGAGTGTTTATAGTATTCTAATCAAATTAGCTGGTATAAGGTCAAACATATCGAAGGAAAATTTCTAGGCCAAAATTTCATTGGTGTGAAATCGCACAATGATGGTGCACGGTCGAACTTCAAGCCATTTCCTAGTTTAATGAGTGAGGCAATTTCCGAGTATACGTGTTTGGTAGGGAAGCATGTTGTGCGGTTACACTTCTCCAAAAGAACAAATGTTTCTTAAGAACACAGACAACTTGTTTAAAATGAAGCACTCTTCTGCTTTAATTGAAAGAGACTTGGCTGCTTTTAGACGAGAGAAAGGAGGCCCATAACCTCTTCTATTTATTAATATATAATGCTTCTTATTTTAATCATGTAAGCTTTGAAGTTCATTTCTATGATATACTATTGTGTACAGAAAATCTTTTGGCCCCTCAGTTAGCTATTGTCATGCGATTGGACAATATGTTGATTGTACTTCTAATCATTTTTTTCGTAGTGTGCTAGATAAAATTAGGTCATGATCATGCATTCAAACTACTTGTGTGTGATCACGCTTCCCACAAGAAGGTGCATTTATAGTTGCCTACAGCCATGTGACTGCATATACAAAATACTTTTTGCCTCTCTCTCTCTCTCTCTCTCTCTCTCTGCAATAAAGTCTATCATTTTAACTTTGAGGCCTCCATCCCCATTATCTAACGAGCGAAAGACCTGCTAACGTCTTAATTACATCAAAAGCCTCTGCAAATTTCACCAAACATACAAATAACCATGTAGAGACTAACAACAAATGTTTTTCTCTCCTTACAACCCAAAACAATTAAGTTAGGTTACATTACTAAACACATAGTAGGCTTGATGTAAAAATAACAAGAATGTACCACTCATGAGTCCGTAATTTATTTTGAGGTGGTCTACATTTTCGGCCAAAAAGTTCAGGCACAAATCTAAACTATTTAACATAGTTTAAGGATAGCCACGATGCATGTTATTTGCAGATGATATATACTTATTGACGAGATGCGAAACGAAATTAACATTAGACTGGAGGTTTAGAAACAAATGCAGGAGTCTAAAGGTTTTAGGTTGAGCAGGACTAAGACTAAATCCTTGAGTATAATTTTAGTGACATTACTAGGAGGCTGATGTGGAAGTGAGGCCGGATTTAGAAGTCATCCCTAAGAGAGAGAGTTTCAAGTATCTTGGGTCAATAATCCAAGGCAGTGGGGAGATTGACAATAATGTCAAGTATTATATTGGAGTGGAATGGATGAAATAGAGGCTAGCATTCAGAGTCTTGTGTGATAAGAACGTGCCACCAAGATGTTACACCCCGTACTTATGTGATGTCATATATTGTGCAAATGACTTGATAAGAATATTTTAAATGAGTTTAAAGTTATAATATGACTATATATGATGTTTAGATATAGAATATAAAGTTTGGGAAAAATCGGGTTTAAGTTGCAGAAAAATCGACGAAGGATTTGCCTTGTAATGAAGCTTTTTGAGCAATCAATTTTGTGTGTTATATGAGGTCTTTTGGGGACATATTATATATCAAATTGAATTTCTTAGAGTTTTGTTTCCAACGCTCTTGATCGTTTGTTCATGCGACGTCGGGATAAAGAGATATGAACGTTGGAAGAAGGGCCGGTGAAGCACACATGTGGTTGACTTCTCAACCTTACTATAAATAGAAGACTTAGTCTTCTTTTTCATTTTTCAGAAAATTCACGCACAAGCAGAGCTTCTATAGCTCTCCAAGAAGTTCCATAGGTTTTGAAGCAAGTCTATCTGTCACGACCCAAAATCCACTAGTCGTGATGGCACCTAACCCAATCCTCTAGGTAAGCCAAACAACCATTTCTCAATTCCAATGAAGATAAATAAAAACTCATTAAATTAAATAACTGAACTTCTATACATTAATCCAAGGACAGGTAGTACAAGTCACGAGCCACTATGACTTAAATTCACAAAGTTAGTATGAAGTAATACATTTGTTTGGAATATACATAAACAGAATTTGAGATCTAAAACTACCAAGGATAAGTGGTAGTTATATCCGGAAAGCAGGCACATCTTCAATGCCAGCTCCCGCCATACACATCAACATCAGCTCCAAGATATGCTCGCAAGGTGCAGAAGTGTAGTATGAGTACAATCGACTCCATGTACTCAATAAGTAACAAACCTAACCTCAGATTGAAAGGAGTGACGAGCTCGGAAGAAGGTCAGTTGTCCAACACCAATAGCCAATAACAACTTGTAATAATATAATGAGGACAGTAAAGGTAAATAACTCAAGAGATATTACGCTCAGCTCGTTCACAATTACGGAAAAGTAGATATGCTTTTCAAATATGACAATCAAAGTCCAAATCTTACCATTGAAAAGTCAACTAAACATGAGTTTAGCAAAAGAATTGTATTTTTTTCCAATCTCCCAACATCAAATAAGAATTCTCATTTACCAGTTATCGTGAGGAAAATATATCTTAATGCCTACAAGTCAAATATACATGTCAAGTCATCAAATGGCATATTACTGTATAGCATGAGAAAGATACATCTTTATGCCAACATATCAAATATGCATGTCAACACAATATCATCACACTGAAACCATCAAGAATAACCACACTTAGCACACTCATGATGCATGGCTTAAGGCCCTTACCATCACACACAACAACACTTAGTACTGTACGGATACCTGGCATAAATGCCCCTCACTAAAGCACGTATATATAATACTATGCATGCGCCCACTGCTGATATGTCAGACTCCGGAGAGGCGTATCCTGTCCAAGCGCTAATCATAATCACATAGATCAATCGTGGGCCTGGTGCACACTTAGCCTCAAAATCAGAAACACTTAACCCAATGCAGGGCCTGGCATACGCGCCACCTCAATATCAGTATCACGCGTGCAACACGGTCCAACATAACTCACAGCATGGCTCCACGTCCCACATCAGTCATCAATCTGCTCAAGTCTCCATATGTCAACGTATCACAGAAACATAATCCAATCATATAACACGGAATACCACAATGTGCCTCAAATACAACTCAAACTTGTGTCATGTACAAAGATACCAATAACATGTGAGATAGCATATAAAAAATGTACATAGGCAGAGATATACATGCGGATATAGCTATCATGACTGAAACAATATGACTATAGCTAAGGCAATTAGCTCAACATCGCAAAATAGCCCTATCATGTCTCAACAATCAAGAAGGTGGGCTAAACATGATTTCTAACATGAATAATATCTCGTATAGTCATATAAATGGAGAAAATATGATATCCAAGAAGCATGATAGCAAAACAAGGCATATAATATCCTAAGAACTACCCAGATCATGAATATCTCGGTGCACGCACACACGCCCCTCACCTGACACGTGCATCACCCCCAACTCATCTCAAATATCTTAGTTTTCTAGGATAATTACCCTCAAATCCAAGTTTAGATATTCACTTACCTTGAACAAACCAAATCAAATACCGAGCAAACCAAACAATACTCTAGACTCCATCCCGCGCGACTCAACCTCCAAATGGCTCGAAACTATCCAAAAGTAACTCAAAAATATCAAATAATGTCATAGGAAACAAGCCCAAGCGATAAAAGCCGAATTCTTAATCAACTACTCAAATTCAACCAAAAAATCAACCCGTACCGAGGCACCCTGAAACCCGAGAAAACCCATAAATTCCAATAACCTATATGAATATGAGTCCAACCATACTAATTTCACCCAAACCCGAGCTCCATAACTCAAAATGCGATAAAATGAGCTCAAGGTCTAAAATAGAGTACTTATATGCTATGCACAGTGTCACCCTACGCAATTGTTATTGAAACTTCGCGATCGCGACGCACAAAATCACAAGGGCCACAAAATAACATTATGCGTTCACAGGACATACCTCGCGAACGCGATGCATAATTGAGCCCAACCTTCACGAATGCGAAGACAATTCCACCAGTCCCCAGCTTCCATAAGCGAAGGCGGATCCAAAGGCGTAAATGCGGATAACAACCAGCTCACCCTTCACGAACGCGCTCATGTTGTTGCGTCCGCGATGAACAAAATAACACCTAGCTCCAAGAATCACTACGCGATCTCGAAGTACAACTGAAACACTAGAAATCGGCAGACAGCAACATCCAACATGACCCAAAATGGTCTAAAATCCGTCTGAAACTCACCCGAGCCCTTTGGGACCCCATTCGAACATGCCAACGAGTCTTAAAACATAACACGGACCTATTCGAGGCCTCAAATTACACATAAAATATCAAAACCACGAATCGTACTTCAAATTAAACTTAATGAACTTTTGAACTTTCAACTTTCAAAACTCATGTCAAACCATATAAAATCAACTCAGAATGACCTCAAATTTTACACACAAGTTTCAAATGACATCACATACCTATTCTAACTCCCGCAACAACAATCCGAACCTAATATCATTAAAGTCAACTCTTGATCAAACTTTTGAACCTTCCAAACCTTCAAATTGCCAACTTTCGCCAAGTAGTGCTGAAACCTTCTAAAAATATTCAAATACAAATCCGAGAATATGCACAAGTTCAAAATCATCATTCGGACCCAACGGAACCATCAAAACTTTGATCTAATGTCAAATACACAAAAGCCAAACTTGGTCAATTTTTCCAACTTAAAGCTTACATTTAGGAATTATTCTTCCAAATCAATCCGAAATCACTCAAAAACCAAAACCGATGATACACGCAAGTCATTATACACCATATGAAGCTACTCATGACCTCAAACCACTAAACTGGATGTAGATGCTCAAAATGGTTGTTCGGGTCATTACACCATCATTCGCAACTCAAAATCAAGAAGCGAACACATCAACGCGATCCTACGACATAGGTAAGACTTTGCCATCGTCCTTTCTCCTTATAACTCGAGTTTTGGAAAGAGCTTCATGGATAAACAAGCTTGTCACCTCTGTATTTTAGCAACGCAAGCATAAGAAAGGGTGTGGATCAAATAAAACAATGTTTGGAAGCAAGAACACAAGAGGTATGTAGGGTTTTCGTTTCGTTTTCGGCATGATTTGGTTTAGCTATGTTCTAGCCTTTCTTCTTGATCTTTTAAGAGTTATTCAAGGGAAATTTCAGCATGTATTGTATTCTTGTATAGTATTCAATTCCATATGTGAATTATGGAAGAAACTAGTTTAGATTTTTGGAACTTCAAAATACAACAAAAACAAAAAAGGGCGAATCGCCCATTTGGCCTATGCCATCCAGACTTCCGTTTGTTCTATTCATTTGATGTTTTTATGTATAACTAACCCCAATATGATCCTAATAGATTCATTTAAGATTATATAAGCTTGATTATCATGTTTTGATGCTTAGATTATTCCTAAATTATATTTAGACTTTCATGTCACAAGTTAGCCACTATGAGCCGATATTACGTTCATAATTCCATTTTGTCGATCATTTGACACTATTGTGGATAACTGGGTATCCTTTAGTTTTATGTTATCATCTTGGCCGGGTATCCATTCTCGTGTATATTTTAGTGCTTGTTATTTTTGTGGGATCATCTAGTTTTAGGGAAAACTCTACCGAAATTTTTGAAAATTCGAAGACTTGGACAAATTTTGAGTTCCTTTATTCTAAATTGATTCTAGAGGGATCCTAATGAGTTAATTAGTCTTAGTATCTTATTTACATACTCAGTTTCTCCTTAAAATAGGGATAAGATCCTCTGCCCAACTTATGGACGACGAGCGTCAGATTACATTTGTGATTCCGTTTATGGTTTCCTTATGTCTCTTGAGTCTATATAATGTTGCCACATGTGTTATGCCTTATACATGCTTACGTTGATTATGTTGGGTGATATAGACCATAACTTCAGCGAGACCTATTGATTAGATGCTGGGGGATATAGCCCATAACGACAGTCAGACATGATATATACACGTATATAGCTACAATTTGCATTGCATGACTATACATGATGCTGGTTCAGATGTACAGTTACCTGATTGGGGGAATAAGCCCATAACTCCATACATGTACTAGTTCAGATAGTAATTTAGTTTCAACACTATTTCAGCTTAAACTTTGGTTCAGTTCCAAATTTGTTGCTAGTTCTGACTCTTGTTTAGCTTTCAGCTTATATTCAAATTTTCAGCTTACAGTCATACTTTAATATGCTTTACATATGTTTTCCACCCTACATACTTTATACATATCGTACTCGCGTCCCTTCCCGGGCGTTGTGTGTCATGCCGCGCAAATACAGATAGATTTGTGCTTGAGCCACGTTAGTAGGCCATCCACCAGCTATTGGAGTTACTCCGCGTACTCCCGGAGTTACTTATCTTTTGGTATGTGTACAGTCAGCTAGTTTGGGTATGCCGAGGCCTTGTCCCCAGTACTTGTTCAGTTCAGCACTCCTAGAGGCCTGTAGATATACACCTGTGCAGTTAGTATATTTTTATATATCAGCTTATGTTAGCCTTGTCGGCGTTCCAGGTTGTACAATTCTTATTAGCTATGCTTATGTTTGTTCGGTTTATCAGTTTATATTCATGATTAGTAGATTATCAGCAGGTTTAGTAATGATCGGCACTTAGTATCGATTTTTCGTCACGGTCCTAGGCTAGGTCGTGACACAAGAGTTAAAGATAAGTCCTACAAAGTGATGGTTAGACCGACTATGTTGTGTGTGGTACGTGTTAGCCAGTCAAGAACTATCATGTGCAAAAGATGAAAGTCATGAAGATGAGGTTACTGAGATGGATATGTGGGCATACCACCATAGACATGGTTAAGAATGAAGACATTCGAGATAAGGTAGGTGTGGCCTTTGTCGTAGACAAGAGGCGAGAAGCGAGGTTGAGATAGTTCGGCCATGTGAAGATGAGATGTCCAAATGTCCTAATGAGGAGGTGTGAGAGATTGACGATGATGGGTCTGAGGAGAGGTATAGGTCGGCCGAAGAAGTATTGGAGAGTGGTAATTAAACAGGACATGGCTCATCTTCAACTTACTGAGGACATGACCCTTCATAGAAGGGTGTGAACGGCAGGGATTAGGGCAGAAGGCTAGTAGGCAGTTGAGTGTCTTTCCTTTCAATCTAGTAATAGTAGCGTTATTCTATTATTTCATATTCTCATAATTCTATTACAACCTGATGTTGCTTGTGTTTTGGTTTTTCTACTATCTTGTTGTTGTTACTGCTTTTCTGACTTTTATGCTATTGCATTTAATCTATATACTATTGTGATTTTGTATGCATGCTTTGAGTCGAGAGTATATCGAAAACAACCTCTCTACATGTTCAAGGTAGTGGTAAGGCTACATATTCACTACCCTTCACAGATTCCACTTGTGAGATTACACTGGTTTATTGTTGCTGTATCGTTTAAGCACAAATTTAACCTTTCCCTTTTTAAAAAAGACATCCCTATGCTTCTACAGTTAGTTAATAAGGTAAATCTAGTTTGTTTTTCTAACGACAAAAGTAGATTTGACCCGAACTATCAAGAGAGGTAAACTTGAACCATTTCTCAAAGTTCATGGTCAAATTTGAAACTTTTCCCCTATATACTATCTTATATGGAGGAATAACACAACATGCCTGCTTGAAAAAACTGAGGATATTTAAGTAATTTCATCAAAATTGAGCAATACGATTAGCCGAACAGTAATTGTAATGTAGCTATTACATAATGTTTTCAGTGCCTTGACAAAACTACCCTTGCTTATCTCATCAACCAACAACACATCCCTTGTACTACTTTTTGAAGTTTCATTTTTGCCCTTGTTTTTATCCTTTATTACATAATTGCTTGTACGTGTTTTGGTAATTTTGGTGAAGTTTGAGCACAATTTATATCCTGAAAAGCAATACATATGGTGTCAGAGAGACACCTGACAATTATTTCTGAAATCTTCTAATTAAGTAGCTCTTGTAAATTACACACATAAAACTTCCTGAGATTCTCCTCCTTTTTCTTTTGGGCCACACGGAGCAGTTTCTATAAGATCTCTTGTTGTAATTCTTCTTTCGCTAGGGGTTATTACGGGAGGGCCTTAAAGTGTGGTGCAATAAGTCTGGTAAAAAGAAAAAATATATCTTACTTTTATTCCGGTATAAGATTTAAGTTTTGGCACAATTCTTAAAGCACAAGGGTGTTTTTATTGGACTTCAACTTCTTAATTCTTTTGTCATCAATTGTTGAAGATCTAATGATTTATATAAAATACAGAATTTTATAACAAATTATATGTAATATTGATATACACAGTTGAATCCATAGGAAAGGCTAAAATCTATCTACACAAAAACTATACTATATCTCTCTCTGAATATTAAAATGGAAAAGACTCAATTTTTTAAAGAAACTTGTAGTTACAAACTAATTCTCATTGTTTAAAATGAATATTTATTTTTAAAAATATAACTTTAACAATTCAACGTAAAGTTACGATCAACCGTAATAGTTCAAAGATAATTTTAAAAAAAAATTAAATTAATATAGTTTATTTCATGATACAACAATAAACTATGTTGTTCTTGCATGCAAAATATCTGTTGTTACAAATAGTGGATTATCTAATATTTGATCTTTAGTTAAAAAGAAAATTTTCATGCATATGCTAGAGGTTACATTAGAGTTCAAGAAAATTATCAAATTACTTTCTAAATACTACATTAAAATAAAGGAACTTTTATCGTGCATTTGCAAATTAAATAAAAGAGAAATATATTTCACAACTTTGAGGTACATTAGATGGTTTAATTCTACTACTATAGCCATGCATTGCCGCTTGCAAATATACTTAAGCAGAAAAAATTAGAATAATAACAGAAAGAAATAAATTAAATTGGAAGTTCAAAATACCATAAAAGTGAACATGAATAAGAATGAGTCGTGCACTTTTTCAGCTATTGAATATTGCTAATATTATTTTATGTAACATTGAAATTTTTAATATTTCATGATTACTCTCTAATCTTTTGCTATTTAAAATTTTAAAATTTGTTCCCAATGGTCCATCCAACCGATTAAATTAAACATAATCGATCAATATTGTATAGGATAAAATATATTTATATTAAATAATCGCACAAGGAAGTGACACGTAGAGCTGAAGTCAGAAGGTAGTTGAATCGGGAGGCAACGATCTCGTATGTTACCAGAGAGAATGATATTCATAAAGATAAATAAAATACTGCCATCCGGTAGCATTTAATGAGGAATATTCTACAGCATTAAGTACGCGGCCCGTTACAAGGAATACGACATTCACTGCCTACCGTTACTCATTCTTCAATGACCCTCATAATTGTCATTAAAGGCGAGCTTGATCCCAGGACCTTGTTCCCCAGGTACAGCTATAAATAGTGAGCTCTATTATCATTGTAGAGGACATGAATTTTCTGAAAAACATATGCTACACTATATTCAAAGCTCAATATAATCTTATCTTTTTGTTTACTGATATCGTTATTATTGTCCCCGGAAGCCCTGTTCTCGAAATTATAATTTTTGTTATTTCATCTCTGTCTCAAGGCTAAGTATTATATTTTTGTCTAATTCATGTATTATCTTAGGATCAAATTAATTCACTTGTCTATAAACTACGTATAAATTCAACTATACCATTTTACGGGTAAACAGTTTGGCACCCACTATGGAGCTTAGACAGTTGTGTAATTAAGTTGGTCCTTGCCTCTGATACTAACGCGTTTGATTATTTGTTCTTAGCAAAAAATCATAAAAAATGGCAGATAATGGTGTTAACAACACAAACAACCTTTAGGCCCAAGGAAATCAACCTCAGCACGAGTATTCAATCAGTGATACCCGCAGTGAGGGAAAAGAGGCCACACCAGTCCACGGCAGGCGGTGCCCGCGACATGTTCAAGAGACGACTCCTGATGCTGCTGAAGAAGAGCACGTCGTCGAAAGGTGAGGGTATTGTAGGTGAAACAAGAGGTCATTTTAGGCCATCTCACATGGCAGGATAAGGTTATGATAGAGCTGAAGCGGGCGTTATCAGGTGCTTTTAATAACGCGAATGGACGAGGTCCAGTTCCTCCCGGTGCTTCCACAAATCAAACAACGCAGAGGGTCAACAACAACACCCTGAGGGGCGAGGTCGGCTTCGATGGGGCCAGGGGGAGCAGACCCAGTCACAACAACGAGAGCGATCCCTTCAAAAACGAACTCATACGGTTTATGAGGGAAGTGAACGCTCGCATGGACCAAATTCCAAGCGCACCACCAATGCTGAAAGGGCCAGACTCAAAGAAGTACACTCAATTTTCGTACAAACCAAGAGCGGCACCAGAATTGATCCTGAAACAGTTTAAAATGCCAGACGTGTCGAAATATGATGGAACTTCAGATCCTCAAGAGCATATCACCACTTATACAATGGCGGTGAAGGGGAACGATTTAGCTCCCCACGAGATTGAGTCAGTTTTGCTGAAGAAATTCAGAGACACCCTCATGAAGGGAGCCTTGACGTGGTATTCGCTTTTGCCCAAGCATTCTATAGATTCCTTCAAGATACTCACAAATTCTTTTATTAAGATCCATGCTGAGGCCAGAAAGGTACAGACCCGAAAGGCTGATATATTCAAGATTGCACAAGGAGAGTCCGAGTTGCTGCGGGAGTTTGTAACCAGGTTCCAGAAGGAAAGAATATTGCTACTGGCCGTTCCAGACGAATGGGCAGCTGAAGCGTTCGCCAAGGCCTGAATCCGAGAAGTTCCAATGCCTCTCAAAAGTTGAAAGAAAGTTTGCTCGAGTTCCTGGCGACAATTTGGGTGAATGTTCACAACCGGTACGAGTCGAAGATAAGGATTGAGGATGATCAGCTCGGTTTCTCTGCGTCGGTTAAGGGTTGGGACTAGGAGAAGAATAAAGAGAAGTCAAAAGACGATTTCGACACAGATCAACGGTCTTTGAGGAGTTGGTTTTTGCCCTATGAACGGGCCGAAGGACGTGGCAGAGGTTTCCAATCGGCGGATAGGTTCGCTACCGATAGAAGAACTAATCGAGGTCGGAACAATAGGTTGTTACAGGACAAGGAGACATCGGGTTCTCAAGATTCTTCCTACCCCATACTTTCAGAATATAACTTCAACGTCGGTGTAGTAGAGTTGGTATCGGCTATCAGAAACAAATAAAGAAGAACGGTTCCCAAAGCCAATAAGATCTGATCCCAGCCAGAGGGATCCTAATTTATGGTACGAATACCACGGGACAAATGGTCACCGAACCGGGGACCGCTGGCATATGCGCGAAGAGGTGGCAACACTGCTGAAAAATGGCCATCTCAGGGAATTTTTAAGTGATTGGGCTAAAAACAATTACGGTCGCAATCATGACAACACGGAGCCCTCAAAAGCAGGAGAAGATCCCCGCGCCTGACGATCAATATGATTTTCGAGGAGAATGAGATTAACGAGGTTACATTCTTGGCGGCAAAAAAGATAAAAGGTGTCAGTAACCCACAGCAAGAGGCTCCGCGAAGTCGGTGAGGATGACATCACTTTCGCAGAGGAGGACGCAGATGGATTTTTTCTACTGCACAACGACGCATTGGTAATCTCTTAAATGTATTAGATTTTAAAATTAAACATGTTCTGGTGGATCTAGGGAGTTCGGCCAATATTATACAATGGAGGGTATTGGAGCAAGTCAAACTCACCAGAAACATCATTCCGGCCACAAAACTCCTCACTGGGTTTAACCTTGCAAACGTAACAACTCGAGGAGAGATCCTACTGCCAACAAATGCCGAAAAGGTGATGAAGACGACCCTTTTCGAGGTGGTGGATGGTGATATAGGCTATAATATTATCCTGGGAAGACCATGGTTGCACGAGATGAAGGTTGTGCTATCGACATATCACCAGTTGCTGAAATTCCCAACTCCCGAGGGAATTAAACAAATAAGAGGTGACCAATCGGCGGTAAGGAAGATGAATGCAATTTCAGTCTCCAGTAGCAAAGAGAAGGAACGTGCGACATAGCAATTACAAGAATCGACGCCTGCTCCCGAGTCAAGCGAAGTCCACTAATGGGACGAGGCATCGGAATCTTATCCGGTGCCAAGGTATTTCCAGGTACCAGAAGAGACGGATGCAACAAAATCCACAGTGGAAGAGCTTGAGCAAGTCGCATTATTCGAAAAGTTCTTGAAGAGGAAATTCCACTTGGGGACAGGACTGCACCCCAAACTAAGGTCTGGATTTATTGAAATTCTAAATTTAACGTCGATTGTTCAGCGTGGTCGAATGCGGATATGACAGGTATCTCGCCGGAAGTTGCCGTACACAAGCTAAACTTGGATCCCAGCATTCCTCCGGTAAGACAGAAAAAAACGTCCTAATGCCGAGGCTAGAAACAAATTCGTCAAAGAAGAGGTAACTCGCCTACTTGATAGCGGTTCAATCCAAGAGGTAAAGTATCCAGACTGGCTAGCGAACGTAGTAGTAGTTCCAAAGAAGAAGAATAAATTTCGCATGTGCGTAGACTATAAGGACTTAAATAAGGCGTGCCCAAAGGACTCGTTCCCATTGCTGAACATCGATCAAATGATTGATGCAACGACCGGGCATAAGTTAGTGAGTTTCCTTGATGCTTACTTCGGGTACGACCAAATTAAGATGAACCCGGAGGATCAGGAAAAAATTTCATTCATAACGAATTTCAGCACATTTGCTATAATGTGATGCCCCTCGGGCTAAAGAATGCCGGAGCCACTTATCAACGGCTCGTAAACAAGATGTTTGAAAAACAAATAGGGAAAACCATGGAAGTTTATATAGACGATATGCTTGTAAAGTTGATCATCTTAAACACTTGCAAGAAGCTTTTGACATCCTAAAGAAGCATAACATGAAACTTAACCCCGAGAAGTATGCGTTTGGGGTCAGTTCCGGCAAGTTCATGGGATTCCTGGTGTCACAAAGAGGGATTGAGGTTAACCCCGACAAAATCAAACCCATCGAAGACATCCCAACCAGCTATCAAGCGTAAAAGAAGTGCAAAGGCTCACGGGGCGATTGGCCGCTTTGAGCAGGTTCATTTCCCGTTCTTCAAAGAAATGCCATAATTTCATTTCATTACTCAAAAATAGAAAAATTTCAAATGAACCCCCGAATGTCAGCAGGCTTTGAGGGATTTGAAAAGGTAGCGGTAAGCGCCATTTTGGTCCGTGAGGATGAAGGTACGCAATCTCCCATTTATTACGTTAATAGAATTTTAACGGGAGCATAAACTCGCTACCCACATCTGGAGAAGCTGGCCTTAGCCCTTGTATGCGCTACTCGGAAGCTAAAGCCTTACTTCCAATGTCACCCGATAGTTGAGGGTGACCATATTTCCCCTGCAGAATATCCTTCATAAACCTCAATTCTTGGGTAGGCTGGCCAAGTGGGCCATCGAAATGAGCTAATTTGACATAGAATATAAACCTAGGACTGCGATTAAGTCACAAGTTTTGGCCGACTTTGTAGCCGATTTCAGTTCAGGATTGTTACCATTAGCAACCAAAGAAGTAGTGATGGTGTCAGAATCAACATCAGGAGTTTGGACCCTATTTACGGACGGAGCTTCCAACGTAAAAGGGTCCGGGCTCAGCATAGTATTAACCACGCCTTCGGGAAAAAACCTAAGGCAGGCCATAAGAACGGTTCCTCTAACTAACAATGAAGCGGAGTATGAAGCTTTGATTGCAGGGCTCGAATTGGCCCGGGGACTAGATTCCGTAGTCATAGAAATCGAATGCGACTCCAGATGATGGTAAATCAGGTCTACAGGATCTTTGAGGCCAAAGAGGAACGCATGCAACAATACATAGTGAAGGTTCAAGCTCTGCTTGCTCGGTTCCGGGAGTGGTCAATTACGCATATCCTGAGGGAGAAAATACAAAAGTGGATGCATTAGCTAACCTTGGCTCGTCTACGAAAATGAAGGGATCGGACTCTGGTACGGTCGTACAGCTTATGCACTCAGTTTTGGAAGTAGATAACTACTACAAGGTAAATGTGACTAATTTGGTCTAGGACTGGAGGAATGAGATCATTGATTACCTCGAGCACGGAAAGTTGCCTGAAGATCCCAAGGCATCCGGGGGGCTATGCCTAAAGTAGCACGATATAGCTTCAAAGGAGGTCAATTGTACAAGAAATCTTTCGAAGGCCCGCTGGCCCGATGTTTGGGAGCCTCTGAAGCAAATTATGTTATGCAAGAAGTCCGTAAAGGTATCTACAGAAATCATTCGGGCGCAGATTCCTTAGTACTAAAATTGGTAAGGGCGGGATATTATTGACCCCGAATGGAACAAGACGCCAAACCTTATATTCAAAAATGCGATAAGTGTCAATGCTACGCACCGTTGGCACATCAACCAGCAGAACCATAGCACTCAGTTTTGTCTCCATGGCAGTTTATGAAGTAGGAAATGTATATTGTCGGACCGCTACCACCAGCCCTTAGTAAGATTTGGGACACCTAAAGGGATAGCGTGCGACAACGAGCCATAATTTATAGGGCAAAGATCACAAAGTTCCTTGAAGACTTGAAAATCAAAAGGATCAAGTCTTCACCCTATCATCCGAGCGCAAATGGTCAAGTTGAATCAACGAACAAAGTGATTATACAAAATCTCAAAAAGAGATTGTAAGCAGCTGAAGGTAAATGGCCTGAGGAATTACTAGGTGTATTATGGGCATACCGAACAGCGGCCAAATTGAGCACTGGAGAGACTCTTTTTTCCCTTGTATACGGAGCAGAAGCCCTAATCCCGGTGGAAGTAATGGAGCCTACCTTGAGATACTTGAGGCCGAATGAAGAAACAAACAATGAAGCAATGTTGGTCAATTTGGAGCTGCTAACATAGGGACTTGGCGCATATAAGGTTGGTAGATCAAAAGCAGAGAATAGAAAGATATTACAATCGAAGGGCTAACCTCCGTTATTTCAAAGTGGGAGATTTGGTTTTAAGGAAAGTGACACAAAACACCCTGGAATTCAATGCACAGAGGCTAGGTCCGACATGGGAAGGCCCCTACCAGGTTTCAGCTGTCACCGGGAAAGGATTATACGAGTTGGAGAAATAAGATGGAGAAAAGCTGCCAAGCAACTAGGAGTGGCACACCTCAAAGAGATACTATTGCTGATGAACATCGCCTATACTGAAAGTATGTGCTGCATTGTTTTTTCCTTCGTCTAGTTTTTGTCCCAATTGGGTTTTTTTGGCAAGGTTTTTAACGAGGCAGTAATGGAAAGCATATTACAAAGGAAGTTTGACAGCAATAAGACCTTTTAATGACAAGTCATACAAGCGAAAAACCACTATGGAGCGTTAGATAGTCTTTTGCTCGATAGCAAAGTTCCTACTGGGAAGTTAAGTTTGCTATCGAACAAAGATTATCCGACCGTTGACAAGTGCAAGCCATTGGGGGGTTGTTAGATAATATTTGGCTCGATAGCATAAATTCCTAAATCTAGCAATTCACTAGTGGAATCCTCGAAGGTATAAAACTTCCAGTGTTCAAATATGCATTCTTCGCATTCGAACACTAGAGGGGAATGATATGAGGACACAACAACAATGACTGCCGCTTCGACCGGAATACGAAACCCCAAAGCATAGTTGTATCATCGGGACCGGGGACTGCACGGCCAGCCCCGTAGAAACAAGTTGTACAAGTTAGCCACAAGAAATGGCAATTTCTTTTTAGCATGATAAATACTTATGTACTTTTGAAAACGGAAGGAATAAAGTAAAGTCCTTTATTTTCCATCTTGTTTCTTGTTTGAACGATGAATTGATTTTGTCATTTGAAAGTTAAACAAGTACTTCAAATGCTAGTGTCATAATGAACAGGGGACATCCTCTTCAAGAGCACCATAAACATAAGAGGGCCCTCTCTTATGAAAACCCTCATGTTAAAGGGTTGGTTTCAGATGGACTTATGCTCGAAATCCAAATTCCTTCGAGGAAAAATGCACCCAAGGCCTTGCATGATCAGATGCAAATAGTAATACTTGCACAAACCACTTAAACTAAAAAGGACGCAAAGATCAAACTTGCACAAATGTTTAAACGAAAGTACGCAGAAAGGAAAACTCATACAATACTTGAGCAGAAAAGTGTTTTTTACAATGAATGTGCCAAACGACACAAGTACAAAAGTTGGAAAAGGAAATCAAAAACTAAGCTGATGTATCTCCGGAACCCGGAGGAAGAGAAGCATCCACGCCCCCAGGAGAAGTGAGTAGATCCGTCGCCGGTTCGATGTCTTGGCCTTCGTCATTTTGACCTTCAACATCATCACCTTCCCATTCCTCTTCAATTCCTGAGAATTCAGAACCGGAACCAAAACAATCGATAGCATCAGGCCTGGCCGGAAGACCCCTTTTAGTAGTTGACTCCAACTCACGGGCGTTAGCGATTTCGGCATCAAAGTCAATGACAACCACTTTAGCCTCTTCCAAGATTTTTCTCCTCATGTTGTACATAGCATATGTTTTTTAACAACGAGTGAAGCCGCTCGGCGCTTGAGTTCTTCTTTAAGTTGATTGACCTCCGTAGAAAGATTTTCCTGTGCAAATCTAACATACCAAAGGCTCACGGACAATAGAGCTGAAAAGTCTATTATGCTCAATGGTCTTCTTATGCTTCTTCTCCAATTGGGCATACTTCACCACGATGGCAAAAAGCTCTTCAATTTTGGAGTTCAAGGCCGCCTCCAAATTATTTAATCTTTTAGCGGAGGAAGCCTCGCAATCGGATACAACAAGAATGACATTATGGACTTCAGCCCATTTGGCCCTAGCTTCTTCAAATTGAACTCTTAATGAGGCGATCTCTTGGCTAAGGGTCTCTACTTATTGCTCGCTTTGCTGCAACTGAGCCTCCAACACAACTGCCTCAGTAGTTTTAGCTTCCAGTTCTGAGAGGCGAGCAGCATTTTGGTCCCGCTCGGCCAAAAGTTGATCCCTCTTGGAGGTAAGTTCCTCCTTATTTCGAATCAACCTTTGGAGGCCCTTGGAAGTAAGAAGATTGGAATGCGAAACGAAAAGTGCAAACTCAAAATACTACTATATCAAAGATAGAAGAAATAACAAAGGAAATGAAGAATATACCGTTGCTTTGTGCATAACATTGTTCAACAAACACTCTCCCGAGAGAGCTTATATCTTTTTTCTATCTTTTTCTGAAGCCAAAGGCTAGCTAGCAAGTTCCACCGCCCGGGACAGTAGGTTGCATCTGATAGAGACCGAGAGAGTAATGCTCTTCCTCCTTTGAGAATCTTCTCAGGGGGCAGCATAATTTTGCCCCAAGCTCCCATGAACTGGGGGACTGGGGAAGAGGGACATCCTCTTCTGGGACAGTTGCAGCAGGTAGAGATGATGTAGCATTTGCTAGTGGTAAAGGAAGAATTGTTGAAGAAGGAGATGAAGCTTATGGCATTGAAGGATGAGAAGTGGTTGCGGCAAGCGCAGTGTTGGTTATTGGTTGCTCGTCAACCGAAGACGGCAGGGACCCGGTACTTAGCCTCACAGTACCGGGCACAGTGACTGGGATCTGGAAGCGAGGTGGCATTTTCCACCATCTCAAACTCTCCCCAGAGCGCCAAGGCGTCGTCCTCGGTTGGTGTAACTAACTCAATAGATTGAGCAGTTTGTTGAGCTGAGGAAGGTCGTCATCTTCTATGTAGAGAAGCCCCCTCCTCGTTGGATTCCCCGTCATCGTCAATCATCACGGTGTCCATGGCCGGCCCTAGCCAGGGGCTCGTCACCACAACTTTCGGAGATGACGCGGGAGCGGCATTCTTCGCTCTCTTAATTTTTCCCCGGATGCAGAGGAGCGTCTTTTCTTTGGTTGTTTGTTCTTCGGTCGGGGACTCCGAGAAGAAGCACTCGCACTAGAAGCAGGCCTGGAGACACCAGTCTGTGTAAAAGCCTCATGTAGCAGCCTCGCCGCATCAGCAAGATTAGCCAAAATGCCTTCCTCGGGGATGACAACTGAGCCCTGGGACAGGCCTGAATTCAACAGGAGAGAAGGGTCAAACAACTTCCTTATATGAAAAGGTAAAAACAAGATGAGTTCAACTTACCATGATTTTTGGCCTTTCATCCGTATTTAAGGGACAATTCTTTTCACGTGGCGTTTCGGGCGTAGTAACATCCAATATTTTCTGGACCCATTGGTCCAAACCTTCAACCCTAGGTGAAACCCACGAGTCGCTGAAATAAGTAAAAGAAGAAGGTTCAATAATGATGTGGAATGATCTTTAACAGAAGAAAAAACAAATAGTATACTTATGAGTGCGGTTCTATAGTTCCAAAAAGGTTGGAGCCATGGCTGGGATGATGTCACCGGTGGCGACCGAAACGAACCGTTTCATCCATCCAAGGTCGTTGTCATCATCCATGCTGGATAGCAGAGCATGGTGGCCGCGCTTGCTGAAATTTATCATTTCCCCGCGGAAGATCTTGGAGGAATAGAGATTCATCACTTGAGCTAGGGTTAGCTCTTCTCGCGTCTCTTGGCACAGGTGCTAAAGACAAGCAATGATCCTCCACACGAAAGGACTTACTTGTGCCAATCGCACCTGGTAGCGGAGACAGAACTCCACGATGACGGAGTCAAGCTCTCCACTCAGGGAAAACGCTCCCAAAGTAAAGGGATACGTGTAAAAATACGTAAAATTCATCTTGGGTAAGGTTATCCGCTCGCCAGGTCGGGGGGGGACACTGTCCAAATCTTGACATTGGCAGTCTTCCTTCACAGAAGGGATACTGGAAGGACGGATGGAAGAAGGATATACGCTAACGGTCCACGTATGAGGATGAGCAGAAGGAAACTTCTCTTTTAAATCTTTAGTAGTGACTAGACTCTTTGGGATGATGGTGCTCACCGTAAGAGGAGCAACATCGTCAACTTTACCTTTGTTCTTTGAAGAACTTGGGTTTCTAGAAGAAGAGGCCATTTTTTTTCAAAATGAAGTTTTTTTTCTCTCAAAGAAGAAAGTTAAAGAAAGGTTAAAGACGAAGTATGAGTTGAGTAAAGAAAGTTTGCAAAAATTTAGAGTATTATGAAGTATAAACGAAGGAGGATGATGCGTATAAGTAAAGGTATATGCGGTTAAAATCGTGGCCATAATTACCTCGATAACCAGCAAAAGTGATGGTAAATCGTGGGATGACGCGTGTTCGGGGCATTAAATGCGGAGAGACGTACGTCTAATCTATCGTCATAAACTTTCATAGGGGGTCAGTGAATTTTCCGCCAAAAAAAGTGTTTCTACCAACTTCCCGGTGACACAACGTTATGCCACCGGAAAGTAGGGGGACTATCTATATAGGGTAAAATATGTTTATATTAAATGATCGCATGAGGAAGTGATACATGGAGCCGAAGACAGAAGGTAGTCGAATCCGGAGGCAACAATCTCGTCCGTAACTAGAGAGAATGATGTTCATAAAGATGAATAAAATGCCTGCCACCCGGTAGCATTTAATGAGGAATATTATATAGTATTAAGTCGCGGCCCGTTACAAAGAATATGGCATTCACTGCCTGCCGTTACACATTCTTCAATGGCCCTTATAATTGTCATTAGAGAGGAGCTTGATCCTACGACCTTGTTCTCTAGATACAACTATAAATAGTGAGCTCTATTATCATTGTAGAGGACACAAATTTTCTGAAAAACATATGCTATAGTCTATTCAAAGCTCAATATAATTTTATCTTCTTGTTTATTGATATCGTTGTTATTATCCCCGGAAGCCCTGCTCCCAGAATTATAATTTCTGCTATTTTATCTCCGTCTCAAGGCTAAGTATTACATTTTTTCTAATTCATCTATTATTTTAGGATCAAATTAATTCACTTGTCTATAAACCACGTATAAATTCAACTGTATTGTTTTAAGGGCAAACATATAGCATCTAATCAGTTATTTATGTAAGGATTGAGAAAAAAGACCTCGATATACAATATTGTGCTTGGGCCCATGCTCATCCTCTAGTATTAGGGTTATATATATACCGGATAAAAAAGTAAATTGTGCATCCAATCAGCTATTTATGTAAGGATTGTGAAAAAAGACTTCGATATGCAATATTGTGCTTGGGCCCATGCGCATCCTCTAGTATTAGGGTTATATATATACCGGATAAAAAAGTAAATTGTGCATCCAATCAACTATTTATATAAGAATTGAGAAAAAAGACCTCGATATGCAATATTGTGCTGGGGCCTATGTTCATCCTCTAGTATTAGGATCTTTTTATATATATATATATATATATCGGATAAAAAAGTAAATTGTGCCTCCAATAAGCTATTTATGTAAGGATTGAGAAAAAAGACTTCCATATGCAATATTGTGCTTGGGCCCATGCTCATCCTCTTGTATTAGGGTATAAAACTTCAAACGTAACCCGCCTAGGAATTGGTGGGAAAATAGGAAAAGACGATTGACGGGAGAGAGAGAGAGAGATATGCCGGTGGCAAGGCCTGAGTCATCGGATTCTAGAGTTATTGCTCATGTCGACATGGATTGCTTCTATGTTCAAGGTTCTCATTTCTCTCTTCCCATTTACCTGAAAAATTTGGGATTTTCATCACATTTGATTAATTTGTACTGATATTAGGGCATAATCACAATTTCCCCCCCTTTTTTTTACTCGAATCATCTTTGGAATTATGATGAAACTCTAAAACACAGGAAGTTGAATTTCACATATGAAATCGTTGTGAAAATTAAGAATTCTTGTAATACTAAGGTACGCGAAGACTCTATGATGCGCACTTACAGTTAAGGCTAAATAATGCTCTGCTTATTGGTTTATGTACGCATTACAACCTTCATAGTGAGAATCTATTTGGCATTTTGATATATCTATGTACTGAATAGATGCACTATGGTACAATTTAGGCCATTGAAGTTCTTTCTGTAATGATCATGAGATAGTGATGTTACCATGTTTTTTAATAATAGTGATGTTACCAGCCTTTTCTATTTACCTTATTGCTGTGCAATTTCGTTATGCCATGATATCATCTTTATAGTCTGTCTAACTGGTCACACTGTGTATCTGTAGTGGAGCAGCGAAAGCAACCAAGTCTAAGAGGTCAACCCGCTGCTGTTGTACAGTACAATTCTTGGCAAGGCGGGGGACTGATTGCCGTCAGTTATGAGGCTCGTAAATTTGGGGTGAAGCGGTGAGTGTGTGTAACTTTGACTGTATGAGTAGTTAGCCAGTTATTCTTGGAGAACTTTTGATACGCATCAATTGTTTGAGCACTGAAAGATTTACATGTTTAAGCTCAATGCGAGGTGATGAAGCAAAGCAAGTTTGTCCGGAGATTCATCTTGTTCAAGTCCCAGTTGCCCGTGGTAAAGCTGACCTAAATTCTTACAGGAATGCAGGCTCAGAGGTCCATTGATACTGAAAGCTATCCTTGTGCTTTAAGAACGAAAAATGTGTGCTGATAATCATAGCGCATAACATAATTGCAGGTTGTCGCCATACTTTCAAGAAGAGGCCGATGTGAGCGTGCTTCAATTGATGAAGTGTATTTGGATCTCACTATAGCTGCTGAAGCAATGTTGGCAAATAATCCTCCTGAGTGCCTGGAAACGATCAGTGAAGAAGCAGTGAAATCACATGTTTTGGGTCTTGAGGTAGTAGATGTCATTTAAAGCAGTGGTTTTTTTTTGTTTGTTTTTCCTCCTAACTGCAATAAACTTTAGCGCGATCGGGTAATGGCATTCAAGAGCAACATTAGTTTAGGGTATTGAAGTTGGATTTCATTTAGAAAGTTGTTTCAGACTCCGACAAATCAGCAGAGCATATCATTGATCAATCAAGGCCTATTTTCTCATTTCAAGTAATGAAATGCTAGATCAGAAAGTAAACTCTATTATATTTTGAAATGATAGTAGTGGAGATAAGAAAATATATATGGCAGGCCTGCATAATATGATGTGACTTCTGCAAAATAATGTTGCAAATTTTAGGCCTTTCTTAAATACATTTTTGCTTTTTTTCTGTTATACTTATATTTTTGTATTTTATCCATATCCCTCATGTTCTGCTGACTTAGTTCCTGCACAGGTTGGTAGCGATCCCCGAGAGAATGTCAGACATTGGCTCACTAGAAGTGACGCTAGTTGCCGTGATAAGTTGTTAGCCTGTGGAGCCCTTATTGTTGCAGAACTTCGGCTGCAAGTATTAGAAGAGACTGAGTTCACTTGTTCTGCAGGCATTGCTCATAATAAGGTGGAAATACTTGATTTTTTGTCACTATAATAAGGTGGATATAGTTCTCAGTTTAAATGAAAAATGCTCAATTTATATTTGATGATTTATCTTGGAAGAAGGTCTTTAGTAACCTGAGTATGAAATTGTGACCAGATGCTGGCCAAACTAGCTAGTGGAATGAATAAACCTGCTCAGCAAACTGTGGTGCCTTCCTCATCCATCAGCAAATTACTTGAAACTTTGCCTATAAAGAAAATGTATGGTTTGCACAGAAATCCTCTCTTGACACCTTATTACCATCTTTTGAATAGTTAATAATATGCTGGCTGCTTAATTATGTCTTATTGAGGTTGAATTATTTTCTTTTTATATTCTTATTCTCAATCTTTTCCATTGACTGCTCTACGGTGTCGCACATGGTTTCTATAATGTAAATGATATTCCTTGGCTTGTTTATTCTTATAAACACTTTTATTTAAACATGGCTTGGTATACAATTCGTTCGCAGGAAACAGCTTGGAGGAAAACTTGGAACTTCTTTGCAAATTGACTTAGGTGTGAACACTGTTGGGGATCTGCTCCAGTTTTCAGAAGAGAAGCTACAAGAGTATTATGGAATAAATACTGGGTGATAATCTACTCGCAGTCTCAGATGTGTTAGTCTTCGTAAATCTTTCGTCTGTCTATCATTGCCCATGTTGGGGCTGACTTCTTTTTTAAAGGCAAGAAGACCACTAGTTGAATTAAAACTGTGAATTAAAATAAAGAATGAAAATAAGGAATTTGATGACCAAACTGTCTCAAGATAGCTTTAGTCACTACAGTTTAGTAATTATTCCCATGCTTCTAATTAAGGTGGAATTATCCATATCTAGTCTAGTCTTATAGGGGCATTTGGGTTAGCTAAAAAGTTGGTCAACTTGTTTTTTAAGCAGTACTAGCTTTTACGCTTTGCCCAAACACCCTCGTAGAATGCATTTTTCTCTCTTCTAATGGAAGTAATATAAACAGGACAACAGGTATTGTGAAACGCCAGTGCAATGATAACCCTGATTTTGCTTTTTCCCAATTAAATTCATCATTTTTTCTGTTACTTCTTGTGTTATGCTTCTGTGCTGATATATATGCCTACTTCAGTTTTATAAATTTTTAGTGTTTTTATGGAATTGTTTGATGTGCATAGACAAAGAGTAAAACACTTGCTTGCAATTTCATGATCAGATTGGTCAATTATGTTTATCCTAAAAATTTCTAGGTTTTTCAATAAGGTTCTTGTTTACCCTTAAATCCGGATAACAATTGAATTTGTTTGTAGTGCTAAGGATCCGTGAATCGATTTGATACAATATAAAAATACGATATAAATGATTAAAGGACAATAAGCAAAAGGAGATAGCCAAACCACAGGAATTGAGTAGCCGGTGATAAAGTATAAGAAATAAGCAAACTTAGTGAACAGCAATAATGGCAATGAACAATAACTTTATCAGTGTTTTTTCTGTGAATGTATTCTGGTTTACAGTGAGGGGTGAATGTCCTTCTTATAGGTAGATGAAAGAGTCCTAAATAAAGTAAAAGACTGATTACAAGGCAAATCCCTTTAATTACGGGATTGAATATCCTAAGATGATGGCTTAACGTCCATAGCGGTTGCGACATTTACTCCTGGAGTGATGCCATGAATCCGCGGAATATCCGGTCGTAATTAACTTCTTGTTTCGGAACAGGCCTCGATCGGTCGATGTCGGTCGCCCCATCTCGATTACCTCGGACTCCCATGCTCGACCTGTTGCCTTTGGGTCGGTATGACCCGGTCCTGCACCGTGCCCGGTCCCGACTTCAGCTGAGCGGTCGACCCAATACAGTTCTTTTTATATGTTGATAGACACTAGTGAAGTTGATTGAAAATCATTCTGAAAATGTCATTTCTAGATAACCTAATTCAACCGTTCGAAATTAGAATTTATTGAGTGACCACATATTTGGCATGTTTAATAAGATAAGAAAACTGATAAGAGTAATACATAAAGCTCTATTTAAAATCCTATGGCAAGTCAAAGAAATTGGTTCTATCACTAACAAGTTGAACAGGGTTGAGATTAAATATTAAATAAAAGAAAAAGAAAAAATGCAAACCCACATGGACAAATTGACAATTAACTATTATTTTGTATATTAACCAGTTGAGAAAATTAACTGTATTTCATTATGGTGCTTTCCTTTATACGAAAAATTAGCTTTTGGTAAGCATTTGAATTTAGTTGAAATTATATGCTACTCCCTCCATCCCAATGAGAATGACACTATTATTATTTGGAGAATCAAACTATTTTTCCTTGAATATAATTTTCAGAACATCTTAAAAACATTTTTAACTATTAAAATAATGTTACTTAGGTTTTGCGGTACTTTTTTAAATATGTGAAATTTTTTCTGAATATTAAGAAATGAATGGTTTCTTAATGTAGTCCATTAAATATATAATTTTTTACAAAAATATTAAGAAATGAATGGTCTATTTTACTAGATAAGTTGATTGACGCTTGTACTTCAAATTCAAACCCTGCAATTCTTCTTGGATGGAGGGAGTACCAAGTAATAAGCTCGCATAACCTAAAATCAACTATAAGTCAATTTTGTATTTAATGATATATTCCACCATCTTGACCTTTCAATATTTAGTTTAAGATTGATCGACTTAAAATTTTTCCCTTACAATTGATTAACTAAAGTTTGTTGTCTACTGACAACACGTTTGGTTCTTGAGATTTAATACTTTAATTTTTAGTCTTATCATGTAGCCCTCTGTGGCCTACTGACTTTGTTGTGCTTAACTTGTACAGTTCCTGGTTATGGAATACAGCAAGGGGCATTAGTGGGGAAGAGGTCAAGGAACGCCTTCTTCCCAACAGTCATGGTTCGGGAAAGACATTCCCTGGACGTCGAGCTCTTATAACTGTTGCTTCTGTAAGTTTTTCCCAGACTGAACATCCATCTTCTGCATGATCACTGATCTATCTTACTCGTATCAGTTAGAAATAACTGATTTAGGGAAAAATAGAAGCAACGATGTTCTGATTTTTACTTTGTGTACATTTACATTGGAATTTTGTTTTGAGTTACTAAATGTTTCATCTACCAATTGTCATTGGACCTACTATACTTTATTAATTTGTTTCTAGGTTGAAAAGTGGCTCGGTGAGCTCTGCGAAGAACTTAGTGAACGTCTTCAGTCTGATCTAGAACAGAATAAGCGAATTGCACATACTCTTACTCTACATGCGCAAGCACACAAGGTTGGCTTTTCTTGTCATATCTCCAGCATGATGACATGACTATTTGCAATTTCCCTAGCAATTTAGAGTTTCCTGAACTTGCATACTTGAGTATGTGCTATGTGCAGTCAAATGACGCAGATTCGTTTAAGAAATTTCCATCAAAGTCATGTCCACTAAGGTATGGGACTGCCAAGATTAAGGAAGATGCCCTCAGCATGTTTCAAGCAGGATTGCGTGAATATCTTGGCCAGTACAATGTGAAGACTTCAGGAAATCAAAACTGTGGGTGGGGAATAACTGGTCTTTCTGTTTCAGCCAGTAAAATATTAGCCATACCATCTGTAAGTTCTAAGGTGCTCGTAACAATAATGTATTTCTTTCATCCTTTTCCATTCACATTTATCCTATGTCCAAATCTCCATGGAATAAATTCCTGCCTGAAACAGCATAAACCTCTGAGATGAGTAAACCGAAGTACCGAACGAACAAATGGAAGCTCATAAAGATGATTTTTGTTTCTCTTAATGATATATGAGAAAGTCCATTACCCTGTTACCTTGTTGTTGCAATTGTTTGTTGCTTTATTTTCACTGTTCCTTGAGCCGAGGGTCTACCGGAAGCAACCTCTCTATGTTCACAAGGTAGGGGTAAGGTCTGAGTTCACATTACCCTCCCCAAACCCCACTTGTGGGATTACACTGGGTTTGTTGTTGTTGTAATGATATATGAGAAAGGGATTGCACAACTACTATTAAAACTTGATATGATAAATTCCTTTTCTTGATTGCTTCTTTCAGGTTACAGTTTGGATATAATCAGTAAATGGCTTAATTCTTATTAAAGTTTATTTTGTGATGCTTTTCTTTCTCTAACTGATTATCCTGAACTCCATGACTCCATCCAAATTGAATTTGCTCGTTGTTGATCGCATTTTTGCTACTTGTCTCATAGGTTCTTAACAGGTCTCTATTTCAAAAAGGAATTGTTTTTTAATAAATGAACATGGTCAAATGACTTTCCCTGCATAATGGCAGCATTGTTGCTGCTGACAGAATTCCTGTTGCGGTGTATATGCCTCAGGCAGTTTTTCCCAAATCTGGTTTACGTTTATTAGTGCTGATAACATTAAGGTGGTTAACTTTGTTGCAAGTGAACATGAAACTCTACTCTAACTCGAAGCAGCCTCTTCAGATTTACCATATGTTCTATTTTCATTGATTATTTCTCAGTTTGAAATATGTTCGGGTTCTTGAAGCAACTATAGTGTGAAATTGCACAGTTATTAAAACATAACCTTGAACAAATTAATATCCATGGAATGAGTAATATCCTCTGTGCTAGAAGTTCAAGGTGAACTATATTACATGTATACGCGGAGTTACCTATAAATTTTGTTGTGTGGAAGCAAAGATAAACAAAAAGGTAATCTCAGATTAAAGTCTATAAGGATCAAATAAACAAGAGGAAGTGCCATGAGATCTGTTTATGGTGAATTATAATCCTAAATAAACGTCCAATTGACAAAAGGAGTTTACTTAATTTGAGGTTATTTGAAGAGGAAAGGATGAAAAACTTAATTTCTCTGTTGCTAAATAAGGTAGTTTAAGTAGGTCAAGTGCAGCTGAGTGGAGCTACTAATGAAGAGCTCCAACTTTGCTCTTTGCTGCATCTTTCTGGCTAGTTATTTGACAGTTCAATTAAGAAGCTTGGGCCCATGAAAGTGAATTGTATTAAAAAAAATTTGAAATGTTTTACGGAAATCTTACTTGAGTATAAGGTTTTCTGTTGTTTCGTTTTAACTGAGACTTATTTTTCAATATGTTTCTTGGTTGATTTTTTACTTGAATGGGAGCCTTAGAGCGACGGCTAAGTTGTCTCCATGTTACTTATAGGTCACGGGTTCGAGCGGTGGAATCATCCACTAATGCTTCATTAGGTTAGGCTGCCTACATCACACCTCTTGGGGTGTGGTCCTTCCCCCGACCCTGCGTGAATGCGGGATGCTTCGTGCTCTGGTTGATTTTTACATCTAGCATATGCTTAGTGTCATGGTATTAGATTCTCCTATTTAATTCTATTGGCAGGGTACACGGTCTATCATGAATTATTTTCAAAACCAAGAGGAAACTGACCCTCAAGTAAAACTATCCTGCGAAAAGCTTATCCAAGAAGCTCCACTTTTGTCCCCTTCAGGTTGTATGCCCCTATGCTAGTTATCATCTGTATTTGTCTGTTGGCATTCTTTTGTTAATTGACTGTCTTACCTTTTGGAATTGAATTTACAGAGAACTGTCTAAGAAGTGGAGGTCATCCAACTTTGCAGTCAACAGAACAAATAGCTCGACATGAGGAAGATAAAGAGACTAGACATTCTATAGAGGAAGAGGACAAGGAGATGTGTAAAGAAAAGGTTTGATGTCATTCTTGTTTGTTTCAATCTGCATTGGTCTAATACAAGAACATGATCCATACGATATAATGTTTACAAGTCGTGATTCAGATAAAATCCAGATTATTTTGAATATTAATTATGGTATATTTCAAAAAGCTAGTGGGGATTTTGTTTTATTTTTTTTTTTTGGGG
>MCJB01050519.1:64671-79571 GCA_002018475.1 Nicotiana obtusifolia
CCCCCTCTCTCTCTCTCTTCTCCTCTCTGTTTTCACGTGAGAAAGGCTTTTAAAACAGCTATATCGCACGGCTTGCTTTTACAGCTTCATCAGAAGCTCCGGCGTCCCTTTCCCCATTTATAGCTTTCCAGCATTAGTCTTTTAACTTTGTGGGCTGTGGTCCACTCACTTATTCCTTTTTTTGCACAGTGATATCTTCACTATTTATGGGTTATTTCAACAAGTAACTCTTGCCACCTGGCCTACTTGACAGTGAGCTTGGGCTAAGTCGTGATATGGCTAATTGCATATTGTCATTTTTTCATCATGAAAATAGCCTCACGCAATAATGTCTCTTTACTCTGCAAACAATTTAGTACGAATCTACATCCTTGAACTTCCTATCTTTTGCTCTGGTCAGTTCTATCTTGTGTGCGTCATTACACGAATCTACATTCTTGAGCTTCCTACTTTCATAGGCTACAGGAATCTTTTATGCTTTTAGCTTGAGTTATTTGGATATTTGGTATCTGCATAATGTTTTCAGGTCTGTTCAGTCGGTCTTAAAGAAAGAGAAGAAAAGTTTTCTTTTTCTATTTTGTAGTTGATAAGTCTTCCCTTTTTTTATCTTAAACTCCTCCAGCCTTTTCCAAAGGGGGAAGACAGAAGATGAGACATAAGTGTTACTGGTAAATAAAGAAAGAGGAAGCAAACTATATACACTGATTGTAATCTTAGAAGCCCGCTTAATTGAGTTGAGATATCAGTTATAACAATTTCAGTACTATGACTTATTTTGTGCTATAAATTATTTAATAGACCTGGTCTTTAGACTTTCAGTGAGATTCCTGCTTTCTGTATTTTCCATTTTGATTATCCTCTGGTATAAAACCTTTATAATCTAGGTCTTTTTTAGCAGGGCTTTCTTTTGTCACCTGAACAGCTACCAGATAAAGAGACTTTGATATGTTCTTCACCAGGTATTTCTTCCTATTGGTTCTAATAGCTAAAAATTTGGTCAATATTTCCTTAATTGTCTTTTGCTTCTGCCCTATTTTTGTTTTAATTGGACTTTTAGATCCTTTAGATGCTGAAGTGTATCTGAAATGGGAGAAAGAGTATCCAAGATGGGGGAAAGATCAGACTGAATCAAGTGGGATCTCCCTTACTGAAAAGAGTAGGGATACTTTTGAGTCGGAGGAAGGGAAGAGGAAGACCAATAAAGAAAAGGTTCAAACTCCATTCTGTTATTTCATTGCTTGATCTAAGAAAATAGAAAGTTACTTATTTCATGGATTACAGCTGTGTATTGACTGTGTTCTCCTGTTTCTCCTTACACATTTAGCTTTCCTTAAATGCGGCAGGCTTTTCTTTCTTCCCCATTCTTGTCCTTTTCAATATGATTGCTCTCCGTACTTTCCTTGAGAACTGTGCATTTTGCTATTCCTTGACTTTTTCTTTTTTTTTGCTTTAATTTTTTTTGCTATTCCTTCACTTTAAGATGAAAGATAGTTTGAGCAGTCAGATTTAGGTTTCCTTTCTTCATCTTTCTTCTTGTTTAAGTATTTATACTTAGCGTAGTATGTTGTCTAGTAAAGCTTATCACTTGAGTAATAAGATTTAGATTTTTTTAATTAATTATACCTTCAACAATATTCCTGAGCTGAGGGTCTATTGGAAACAACCTCTCTATGCTCACGAGGTAGGGAATAAGGTCTGCGTACACACTACCCTCCCCAAACCATGTTGTTGTTGTTGTATTATACCTTCAACAATATATGTATTGCAGTAACGAAAGAAATCATTATGCAACCTCCTAAGAACATGTAAAAGATTTACTATGATGAGGCTGATAGATCTCTGTTGGTTGGTTTGAGATCATATTTCTATAATCTAAACATACGAGGTCAAATAAAATTTTTTAGCATCACAATGTTTATCAGAGAGATCTATCCTTATAAAAAAGATTATCAAAGAGATCTTTCCTTTCCTTGTATGTGCTGCAATGTTATGCTTCGCATATAAAACAGACCATGTAAGGTATATGCACATCTTTACTGCACTGGAACAGGCGTCAATGATCGGAGCACTGAATCATTTGTATGAGCTTCACCTATATCCCTTTCAGATTGTGACATTCCATGTTTGGATTGGATGCCTTAAAATTGTCTTGGAGTATATGTCCAGTAGACCAATACTTAAAGTATCTTTATTTTGATTGCTTCAGAAAACTGGTTTTAGCTTCTTTTTGCTATTGTTATATCAGGGAATGCAAACAATCTCGCGATATTTTCAAAGTCAAAACTCTGACTCTCTCATACAGATAGAACATGCCAGCACTGCTAATCTTAGCGAATCATCCTCCTTATCAGGTAACAGATTCACCAGCCAATGCAATTCTTTTTCAATTAGCTTTCCATTTTTTACTCTCTCGTCTCATTGTTTACATGATCATGGCGTTTGAGATGTTAATTTGACTTGGTGGTAATGGAAAATATTAAATTAATAGTTGGATAATTAGATTAAAATGAGCATATAAATTACAGGACACTCTTTTCATTTTTTGACGTCAAAAATCTTTCACATTGTTCCATTTGTATGTATAACATTCACTTTTTTTCAAGAGTTCAAATATTTAAATTATTTAACTTTGAACTTTGATGTGATGCTTCTGTATCAAACTAACTTTTCAACCGTTACTTTGATTTTTTTTTTTTCATCATCACTAATATAATATATAACTCAACCTAGTATCTTAAATTCATGTCCAGTTAATACCATCATGTAAGATGAAAGGGGGCAAATGTAAGAAAGAATTTTTTTTGAAATGTTGTTAACTATTTTGGGACACCTAAAATAGAAAAGGATGTCATATAAATTTAGAGCAGGGAGTATTGGGTTTCTTTTACTTATTTTGTATTTATTTGTATTGTACAGACCCTAATAGTAAACCTCAAGAAAATTCACTTACAAGGGGTGAGTCCAGTGTCGATGCTCGTCTTTGCAGCCAGTTTAAAAGACATGCCTGGAGTTACGACATTGATGAGATTGACCAGGATGTCTTGAAGGAGTTACCAAAACAAATTCAAGAAGAGGTACATGCATGGCTCAGGCCTCAGAAGCGACCTAACACAGTGAAAAGGGATTTGGGTATTACTCGTTATTTCTTACCTGCAAAGGATAAATAGATGCCAACAAACAATTCCTCTAAAGAGGTGGTTAATGTCAGAGGCTTATCTGGAGCTTCATGCCGAGATTAAGCTGGATCCTGTTGAATCAGGAAGCCATCTTAACAAGTTGGGTAGTCAATATTCAGTCTTGACATATTATATCCTATTGTTGTTGAATATTCCTTAGTTCTTGGGATTGCTAAGTGCAGAAGTTACTACTTCTTTGAGATCAGGATGAAGAAGCATGTCCGTTAATATCACTGAGTGTTATGTTATTCAGAGCGTAATATTTGTGTAACTATTAGGTTTTTCAGTCTTGACGTATAATATCCTATTGTTGTTGAATAGTCCTTTGTTCTTGGGGATTGACGCACAGAAGTCACTAGTTCGAGATCAACATCAAGAAGCTGCCGGGCTATATCAACTGTCTAATTTTATTCATATTGTAATACGTATTAGGTTGCTGTAGGCTGTGTTTTGCTCTAAGGATGGGCATGTATATTCTTGAAAATGAATAAATGTACATATTATTATGTCATGTCTTATATGGACAAGTTTGCGGTCTATTCACTTCCGGGAAAATGGGATACGTTCTTTCATTTATTTACCTTCTTTTTGAGTTATGAGCCTTTGTAGTGAATGCTTCTTATTACAGATATTTGAAGGCTTGATTTTGTTGCTCGTATATTTTGTTTTTTAGCTAATGTGCAGATTAAAGAAAAAAGAAGTCTACATGATATTCTCAGTGGGGGAATGTTTGCTCAGATTTAGAGGCGGAGCTAGAATTTAAAGTTTATGGCTTCTAAACTTGCCGCCGAACCCATAGCTTGTTATAGTTATTGGGTTTACAATTGAATATTTACACATATTTACTGAATTTCCTAATACATATATATGGTCTAAGCAAAAGCTACTGGATTCGTTAGAACGAGTAACTTATACTCCCTCCATCCCCTGCCCAGGTTCCATCCAAAGATTATTGTCAATAAAACTTTAAGCTATAGCTTTAAAGAGCACCAAGCTTGACTCCTTTTTTATTTGCTTATAATTTGTCATTGAAATAATTGAGAATGAAGTGAGTATTTATACTGTAATATTAGGGTAAACAAATGCAATTTGAACTGATCTCTTGACATTGGAGTGCAACCTGCATCTGTATCATATAGTTTTCCGTTAAAAGCACACAAAGAAATTGAAATTACCTGGAAGAAAGAAGGTAAAAAGAAAAAAGAAGTTATAGGACACTATCAACATCAAAACCACTCTGCCATTTCTTTCAAAATTTTACACTCTGATGCCAAAGAAAATTCTAGAGGATGGGTAATAGCCAGCTTATTTACAAGAATACCCTCACACTCTAGTAATTCTCACTTAACAGTGATGCCAAAGTAAATTCTAGATGATGGCCAAGAGAAAAAGTTAGAAGAATTTGCCAAGCTTTTTACACGAGTACCCACAACCTATAGTAATCTTTATTGCCTCTTTAAGTAAAATTGAAGTCCTAAACTAGGCTGGGCACGCAATTGGACCTTAAAATAAAGTGCACATTCTCCATTTGACATGCAAACCATTATCGTCAAATATCTTGTGGGACGGTCGGATAATTCAGCCTGAAGCCATTATTAATTCTCACATACGTCGAGGAGTTAGCACAATCACTGTTCCTTGAAAGGGCAAATCAGTAGCAACGCTTCGGGAAAAAGTAATCAATGCGAGGAATGACATTAACGCTCATTAGGTTACACATTTTTTTGGCTTCAAATAAGAGAATTTGAGAAAAAAGTTAAATAGGAATACTAAAAGTGTCAGATAAATATCGTTAAATGATTAAACCAAACCAATCCATGAACGTAGTCCGGTTCCCTTCTCTTCCAGGAATGCAAAACCAAAAACAAGTGGAAACGAGGAAACACAAGAACTCTCGTGAAGTAAGGAGAATTACTATCCTACATGAGAAATAATTATTTTCGGAATAGATGAGAATAATTGTACTTCAATGCTAACGTTTGAACTACTTGCTCATCAACCAAATACAAGATTACAGCATATATTTATCCTGTATCAATCAGTAAAATATTTTTCATCGCATATTTTTTACATCTTTTTTCTCTTGATCTCTAATAGGATGGAAGCTAGTTCTATGCATGAATACGTTAATATTTTTCTTTTGAGAAAGGAGAAAAGATACTGATGAAATAAAAATAAGATGATGAAATCTAAAGTTAATTATAAGTGATCTCCCTAAAATTAATATCCGAAAATGAAAATGCTAATTTTTTTTTTGTTTTTGTCTTTATTGGTTTTTTCTCACCAAGTAATGTGTTAAAATAACTTTCAAATTTTTGAGAGGTGCATTTTTCAAACTACTAATGTCGTTCTCTTTCTTTATGAGGGTATTTATTTACAAACCCCGTCAAGATTTGATTTTCATATAAGTAGGAGACTGTTTGTAAAATTACAAAAATTGGGGGTTATAAGAAACAACACATATTAACTGAATGACAAACTGATTTTGTAGACAAAACAGTGGATGAACCTTCCCCAACATGTGTAATTACCTAGCTACCTAGAGGTTACAGGTACAATAGGAGAAAGCAAAGCAGCGAGCGCATGGACTAGACCATGCCCTCCTAAAAGGGAATGACATATCAAACATGCAAAGGCAAAAAAATGAATGTTAAAAATTAAAATAAACATAATGAAATATATTCACTGTCAACACTAACAGATTTTCTATTTTTCAGTCATTATGGACCAACAAGCTTGTTGTACAGTATGAAATCTCCAAAAGGGCAACTATCAGTATATAACAAGCATGAAGATGAATCTGAATAAGATTGTTTTAAAGAACATAGGTTAATGTACTTGTTTAGGAAGAAATTATTTAGTTTTTATTGTTTTAACAATTGCAACTATTCAAATTCTTCAGTTTTGGGGAGTTACGACTTACGAAGAGACATACCCATTTATGAAGGAATAAGTTAGTTTACACAAATACGTTGAAGTCCATCACATTTCAAGGCTAATTTTGTCTAAACAGTATTTAAGTGAAGGGTAAAATGGGCATTTAATTATTTCTAGGCATTTTTGTCTATTAACTTTTTACTTTGATTGTTCCCACTTTTAATATAGTATGATATGATATGATATGATGATAATAGTGAGCAACTAACAATTGAGAAACTAAAAGCAAAAAATATATCATGGGGCAAAATAAACTAATAAGAGACCCAAGTTCAATAAGCATTACCTTAACCAAAACCAAAAGCGAAATTCCGAAGGTTCATATCAGATTAAAATTTGTTCAGTGATTAAGAACCCCTTCACCCAAATTCCAATATCGACATAGGTTAGATCCAACAATCATTCATCATCACTTGTATCAGAATCACGCAGCCACAGCATAAAAGCCATTGCTTCGGCAAATTCTTCCAAGTCTTCATCCCTATAGTCCTCAAACAAAGCTCTGAAGCTTTCCATATCTCCATCAGAGCCGCTTTCCGTTTCATCTGCGTCTAAGAAGCTTGAGCCATGTAAGTCGGGCATGAGAGTAGAATTCCACAGCTTTGAGCCTGGCTTGACAGTATGCTGTAAGACAACAAAGAGGTTTTCCGTAAAACGGCTCATTTAAGTCAACCACGCCCTTTAAGGTTAGTTGATGAGAAAGTAAGGAAATTCCCAGAATATTATAAAGAACTTTATTTAAGTAGCTACACAGTAAATGATTCACACCAAAGGCATACGACAAGAAACTTATATATCGCACATAGGACTTCCTAAATTCACCACTTCCTTAGTAGCAGAGACCACAAAGTGTAAAAACAACACATATACAATATCCATGACCAGGGAAACGCGTATTAGAAATTCCATGCTACTCAACATACATATTCTGTGCCTATTTGACATCTAAAAGTTCACCTGGTCAAAGCATGAAGTAGACTGTAAAGGTCGATTTACAGTATATAGAGGTTTTACCAGAGTGAGGATTTCATGAAAATAAGAAGCACAATGTGATAATTAAATTGATGAAAATAAAAAATACATTTAGAGACAAAGAAGCAGGAAAAGGCATCTGCTTAGGCAGGTGCATATACTTTTGTAAAGAGCAATCATCGAAAAAATACTTTTGTATGGAGCAAATAAAAAGTGAAAAGTTAAGTTACTAATTCTGATATAGCCCTCTTTTTACTAAAGTTTGAATTGGTACAAGTATGAAACACTCTTTTGATTTTATACCATATTATGAATAACCAAAGTAAATACTCCCTCCGTTTCTTTTCCTTTTTAATATTGGAGAAATCCCTGTGGGCTTTTAACCCAAATCAAATTAGCCCACAGGTCCGAAGTCCGAAGAGTATGAGCCCGACCCTCTACTAGTCTTTGTCCAGGGAAGGGTTCAAGCCCTTGACGAGCACATTCTCACCACTGAACCAAAGCTCTGGGACAACTCCCTCCATTTCATCTTCATTTTTAGTCCCTTCCAAAACATTGACAACACTCTATATTTGGGAATTTTTTAGTCATACTGTTTCCATTTTGCCCTTAATTACTCTCTCTTATAGAAATGGCATAACATGTTTCAGACCATAAAATTCTTCTGATATTTTTGGTATATTATACATAATTAGCTCATGTGTCTAATATGTAAAATCTTTCTTCCATTTTTTAACACTTAAATAGTCAAACACCGCCATATAATATTTAAAAAAGGGGCAATAAGCTAGAAGTTAGAAATTAACTGATGAAGAAAACATTCATTTAAGTTCTGAGTAGTTAAAAAAATTTCATATTTTGTATTCTTGATAAAGGTTCATAGATACTACTTGTAGCATTATGTCAAACATCATTCAACAGAAAAAATCTGTCACATAAACTCTGATGAAAGGAACAGTAGATAACAAATAGAGCCTAAACAAAACTAACATAAATTATTATCTTATTAATCGTATGCCATCCTCAGCTAATCAAAATCAAGTTCCATATTCTGTTTTCTTTCCCCACTTACCTTTGTATTATCTTCCACCTCATGTCTTTGGGAGCACATGTTTTGTTCATAACCTTAAATCCTCATGCACTTAACTTAAATGCGTATTTCTGTGTTACTCAAGCGCAGAAGGAATATCAATGTAATTCGCATGACCTCCAGCGGTGCCTTATGTCTGCTGGTGTTACGTTCTTTGGAAACCAACCATACTTCCCAGGTTCAAGTGATCACTTAGACATTTCTGAGGTATTACCAATTCCATCTTTCAGATCAGCAAGTGTCTCTCCTTCATCTTCCTCCATAACTCCACCATCTACGGCTCTAGTTCCACCACCTACTGCCTAGGTTCCCACCTATAGCCAGTTCAACTTTCTACAGCTCCACCATTCTTAACTAATCAACACAGTTAGTGTCCAGCAACAAGTCCAGATGATTCATGTCCTATACGGGATCCTTCACCTAATGCGGACTTGTCTCCTCCTAGTGCTCCGATTGCACTCCGAAAAAGTATTTGATCTGCTTGTAATCCCAATTCCCATTATAGATGTTTGAGTTATCATTTTTTATCATCACCCCATTATGTTTTTCGGGACAAAGTGGGAGTAGGCCCCATGGAGGACATGACGCGGGAGTTGAGGCTGAGATGGTTCGGGCATGTGCAGACGAGTACGGATGCTCCTGTTAGGAGGTGTGAGAGGCTGGCCACGCCGGGGCTGAGAAGGGGTAGAGGCAGGTCGAAGAAGTATTGAGAAGAGGTGATTAGGCAGGACATGAGCTTCAGCTCACTGAGGACATGACCCAGTATAGAAGGGTGTGGAGGTCGAGGATTAGAGTAAAGGCTAGTAGATAGTCGAGAGTTCCCCATTCTTTTCTAGTAGTATTAGTAACGCTCTTGTTTTTTTCGTATTCTTTGACCTCTAGTATTTGCCTATTGTTTCGCTCGCTCCGTGTTTCGTATTTTCCAGTTTGTTACTATTTGATGCTACTTTTTCTTTTAGTTGTTGGTGTTGTTGTTGTTGTTTTTTTTTTTTCCTTATCGTCCTTTGTTTCCCTATTCTTTCTTTCTTCTTCCTCTTTCTTCTTCGTCTTCTTCCCTTCTCTCTCTTTTCACCTTTTCTTAAGCCGACGGTCTATCGAAAATAGTCTCTCTACCTCACCAGGTAGGAGTAAGGTCTGCGTACACACTACTCTCCACAGACCCCACTTGTGGGATTATACTTGTATATTGTTGTTGTTGTTACCGTTACCCCATCATGTTTTTGTGTCATCTTTATCCTTTATTTCTATCCCTAAGTCCACAGGTGAAGAGTTATCTCATCCTGGATGGTAACAAACTATGATCAAAGAGATATTTGCTTTACATGCTAGTAGTATTTGGTAACTTCTTCATCTACCTCTAGGCAAATCTACCGTCTAACAATGGGCATATGTAGTCAAAGTTGGTACAAATGGTCAAACTGATCGACTTAAAGTCCACCTTGTTTCCAAAGGGTATACTTAGATATTTTGGGCTTGATTGTAGTGATACTTTTTCCCCGTGGCTAAAATAGTATATTTCCATCTCTTTAGATCCAGGGCGGTTGTTTGCCATTGGTGTCTTTATTAGTTGGACATTAAGAATACTATTCTCCCTGGTGATCTTGATAATGAGCATATATGAAGCAACCATCTAGTTTTGTTGCTCAAAGGGAGTAGTGATCTTGTATGTCGGTTGCGTCAGTCCTTATATAGTTTAAAACAATCTCCTCAAGCATGATTTGGTAAATTTAGCATGTATTCAGGAGTTTGGTATGACTCGCAGTGAGACTGATCATTCTGTATTCTATCGATATATTGCTCTAAATCTGTGCATTTATTTGGTATTTGATGTTGAGGATAGAGTGATCACGGGCAATGATCAAGATGGTATAACTGAATTGAAGCGACATCCCTTTTAGCATTACCAGATGAATGACCTAGGTAAATTGAAGTATTTCCTACGCATTGAGGTCGCTCAGTCCAAATCAGATATTGTCATCTTATAGCGTAAGTATGCCCTAGACATTCTTGAGAAAATAGGTGTGACAGGCTATAGACTCGTTAATACTATTATGATTCGTTAAGCTTTTGTCACTAAAGGGTTAGTGATCCTGGAAGGTATAGGTGACTAGTTAGTAATTTGAACTATCTCATAGTGAGTCGACCCTACATTGCCTTTCCTGTGAGTGTTATAACTTGTAAGTCAATTTATGGACTCTCCATGCGATAGTTACTGGGATACAGTTGTTCATATTCATCGATATATAAAATTTAAGATTACTTTTTGAGGATCGAGACCATGAGCAAATTGTTGGACACACAGACGCTAATTGGGCAAGATTACCCTCTGATAAGCGGTCTATGTCTAGATATTATGTCCCGGATAAGAGGCAAGTAGGTATCTTGGAAAAGCAAAAAACAAAATGCGATTGCTCGATCGAGTGCAGAAACACAATACTGAGCAACGATTATGGCAACTTGCGAACCAATTTGGATTAAATATTTACTAAGAGAACTGAAGTTTGGAGAATTCAGTCAAATGAAACTTGTATTGATAATCAAGCTGCTATTTATATTGCATCAAATTAGGCGTTTCCTGAGAGAATTGAACACATTGAGATCGACCGTTACTTTATCAGATAAAAAATATTCTCAAGAGACACTATTATGAGATTCGTGAAGTCAAATGCTCGGCTTGCATATATTTTCACCAAATCCTTCACTAGTCATCATATCAGCTACATTTGTAACAAGCTTGGTAAATGCACCAGCTTGAGAAGGAGCGTTAGAATCTTATAGATATATATTTTAAGTAGATATTCTAGGATCTTGTAATTACATAATCTGATTTTCTTTCCTTTCTTAGGAAATGTACACTTAGTTATTTAAACCCCAATAGCTTGAGGGAATAATCAAGCTAAATTTGTCTCAATTTCTTTTTCACAATTACCATCTAAAAAATACAACTACTATTTAGATGCATATATAGACAGACAGCTATCTTAACATTCTGTACCTTGTAGAAACAACTAGCTCCAAAGGGGCAGGTCCCATTGCCAAAGTCAAATTTCTTGCAATCAATAGAACTGAAATCAAAGATTGACAGAAGAAGTTATTTCAGACAAAAAAAAAATACACTTTGACTTCACTTCTAAGCTTTCTTTCGCTGAAGGGGAAGGGGGAAGCATTTTATAGATACACAAGTTTCAGGCAACACTAAGATACACCCTGCATCCAGAACTACTTTGATCTGAAAATTAAAAATAAAAAAATCTTGTGTGATATCCATATACTTACTTTTTTAACAATCCCAAAAAAAAAGAAAAAAAAAAACCTGCCACCATTTAATGAAGGATGGACATTTTATAAATAAGATCTCCCACAAAGTATAAAAGCTAATTTTTCAAATCAGACTACCACCAACAAACAAGTGTTATCCTGAAATAGAATACCATCCTAGTGAAGATTCAATATATACTCTTACAAAACTTATATAACATGATTAAAAAAAAGGGCAGTCCGGTGCACTAAGCTCCCGCTATGCGTGGGGTCCGGAAAAGGGTCGGACCACAAGGGTCTATCGTATGTAGCCTTACACTGCATTTCTGCAAGAGGCTGTTTCCACGGCTCGAACCCGTGACCTCCTGGTCACATGGCAGCAACTTTACCAGTCGCCAAGGCTCCCCTTCTTATATAACATGATTGAAATTAGTATATGATATCTTAATGCATGAGTTACGCTCTTCAATAAATAATTTGCATAAATCATTTCAGAAACTGTTCTCTGTCATTTTGGAACAAGTCACATCGATGCTCATAGCTCTTAAAGCTATTCGAGTTCAGAATCCAAAGGAAAAACATAATTAAAAAAATAGGAAGAGGAGAACCAGAGGAACCTGAGTTTTGCCTTATAGCTGTTAATGATTTCTTGCTTTTCTTCTTTCGTTGAGTACCAAATGACACTTGGAATTACAAAATATGAAAGCTTTCGGCATATAGGACAGGCCCTCAAAGTAGAATTGACATCCATCCCAATCGAAGGAGAACTGCTGCGCCAATTCCTGATACACGATATACAAAATGGATGATCACACTCAGAAAGTATCCCAAATTTCCGCTCGGCCATAATTGTCTTAGAAAGAACACGCTCAAGGCATACACCGCACTCTATCTCCTGACTATGCTTCAATAAATCAAGCTGCTTTTCCCTTGTTTCACATGTTTTCATATGCTCCTCTTTTTTCCCTTGTGGACAATTACCAGCAGTAGAGGAAGAGCAAATTGACTGATCAGTTGCATTAACTCTCTTCAACTCAACAACGTTAGCTGATGAAGATGGAAGTGAAGGTTGTGATCGAGTAATTTTAACATGTTCATATCTACACCTGCTGCCAAAGGCACAAATTCCTTTTTGGTAGTATGTGCACACCTGCAACAATAGATCAGGTAAAAGCAATTAGATGATGAAGAAGCAACTCAAAGCTTTACACTCTAACCAAAATCTCCAGAACATTACATTATTTGGAACATCTTCCGAAATATGCAAGAAATCACAGTGCTCTCCTTTTAGACATGCTCCACGTGCAAAGAACTTGCAAAGAACCCTGGAAAAGATTTTCGAAAAATGCATATGAGTGCATATGACTATCTACAAGAGAAAATAGTTCATTTAGGATTAACAATAAACTTCGCCAACCGCAACAACTACATTGTATTGTATAGACAGTACAATGATAATGATCCGGAAATGCTAGAATGAAAGATTTTACGTATACAGCACGCAATTCATTTCTTTTCTGTTATAGTGGCCGTAACAATTATAAAATAAGCAATTAGTTTAAACAACCATTTCATGATCAATAACTCGGGTGATGTTTGGTTAAGAGTAGGAGATAAATAATCCGCACATAAAATTTAACATTTAAGATAGTTATTACAATGTTTACTTGCTTAGTTTCACTTTTCCTTTCCACATCAATCATTGCATCATTTCAAACAATGTTTGATTCATTTTATCTTTTACGCATAAGTTATGCGGGATAAAATGTAGAACAAGAATGGGGAATAAGCAATACATTGATTAAAACTATTAGATGAAAAAAATAATCCTTAATGTTGTAACCAATGTTTCACAATAACAACAAACCTAATGTAATCCCACAAATGAGGTCTGGGGAGGATAGTATGGACACAGCCTTGACTTGTGAAGATAGAGAGGGTGTTTCCCATAAACTCTCGGCTCAAGCAAAGCACTTTTAACCAATGTTTTATTTCGTTAAAAAGAACAATTTAAAATACACATAGTATAATAATTTTTAATAGAACAAAGCAAACGTCCAATATTAAATAATCCCTACATTATAAACCATCTCAAACGAACGACTAAAGCTCCTTAACGGCATTTTCAGTGACAAGTTTCTGAAGTCCCATCACAAACAGACAAAGCTAGGCACCACAACAAAGTTTCAAAAAGAATTAAAGAGAGATTACTAAAGCATGTAATTTAAAGATTTGGGGAAAAAATAAAAAGATAAATCATCCGTAGCAAAGAGAGGGAGAGGAAGGCATCGTCGACTAAATCTCAATGCTCTAAAAACTTAAAAGAAAACATACTTCAGAACTAACACGTGATTTTGGAGAAGTAAAGCAGTGTAGTTTAAAGGAAAAACAATAAAAATAAAAAGTTCTACTGCTTGAGAATCTCTTAGGAAACACAAAATTTAAAATTCAATCCTTCAAACCTAATGCTACTAATTTTCACCTTTTCGACATGGCTTCGACCCTCGATCGAGAGTTGAAACCCTAAAAGACCATTGCTGATGAATTGAGAAGTCAGTTGAGCGGACTGTAGTCTAGGGCTTATGGCGGTTTCTATTTTGTTCAAAAATTACCGGTCTCTGTTCTATTTTATATCTCATTAATTAATAATTAATTAATTAATCATTGGGTTAATTACGTTAAACAACTTATAAATATGACTCAATTTCTGATACACACCCTATATTTTAACTAACGTTTGGACATAAATTTAGTTGAAACTTGAAATAAGTTTTTGAAGTTGTATTGAAAAATAATTTTTGGAAATAAAAGTTGTGCATTTTACTTGAAAAATATTGAATTTGTGGGTGGAAGAATAATTTTCACATAAAAACTGGCCCCCACCCGTTTTTGGAACTTGAAAATTTTTCTCCAATTTTTTTCAAGAATTGATCAAATTCCATAAATAAATAATCTTTCAATTTTTATTTTATTTTTTTGAAAACAAATAGCCAAAATCTATATCCAAACTGGAGCTAATAGAATCAGAATACTTACACTCCCTATGCAATGAAAATTCTATATGTACACCCTTTATGAGGTATATCGATAATTTAAAAAATTAAAATATAATCATTAAAAGACAATTTAAAATTATAAAAAACATTTTCACGCATTTATTTTCATAAAATTTAAAAGAAGATAAAGTTTCAATTTGTGTATAATTTTTATTATATAAGACGTTTAAATTTTTTTAGAAAATAGGGATAATATCATTATATTGAAGAGTTTCAAAAGATAAAAATATTTACCAAATAAAATTCTAGTAATTTGAACACTTTTTTATAATATTACAAGTAGCTATTTGTTTAACCTTGTGTTAAGTAAAGATTCTTGAAACATTTGAATTTTTTTCATTTTTTGAGTTGGGATCGAGGTCGTGGTGAGGGTCGGGATCGTGGTTAGGGTGGGGGATGAGGTGGGGTGTC
>MCJB01050519.1:85558-104890 GCA_002018475.1 Nicotiana obtusifolia
TTTGGGGGGGGGGGGGAGAGGAGAGAGCACACGAAACATGGGGACTTGGAGAGCGGGAGTGAGGAAAGTAGCAAAAAAAAATTTATTTTTTAAAAAAAATATTTTTTACTCGCTAATTAAACTCTAAAAAATATTTTTCGGAAAAAAAATTTCACTCACCAACCAAACAAGATAAATAAGTGATAAAACTACTTATTTTTCTGGAAAACATTTTCCTTCGTACCAACGCACCTTTAACTCCCTTAATTTATTTAAGCCTAATCTGATCTTAATTTGTTATCTACCTGAAATTTGAATATTATTTTAAAATTCAAATTTCAAAAATGCTACGCAAAAATCATTATTTTGACACACATTAATAAAACTTCTTTATATAACAATAATTACAAAGAGTATTAGATTCATCTAACGTTCTCTCTTACTTAAATGAGTAATTAACAATTAATCCATCCAATCCATTTTAGTTGTCAAGATAACTTGTAAAAGTGATATTTTATTATTATGCTCCTATTTACTTTTCACATTTAGGATTTTATGCTATATAATTAATAATTTTTTACTTTAGAAAATAATAAGTATAATCGGACAATAAAGATCAGTACTAAGTTAGAAGGAAACTAAACATGAGGCCCGAATTTTTGAATCGGTTATTTTTAATATCCATTGACAACTAAAATAAACAAGAAGAAATATACGCATTAGAATAGCCAGAATTAGAATAAAAATAATTTCTTAAAGTGACAAATATTTTGAACTAAGGGCCTGTTTGGCCATAAAAATAAATTACCTTTTAAAAAAAAAAATTCATTTCTTTTAAATTATTGTTGGTCATGAAAGTTTCAAATTTTTTCGAAAATTTGAATAACTTTGAAAAACTGTTTTTTATAATTTTTACAAACAGCTTCGAATTGTATTTATGTCCAAACACAACTCGGATTATCAAATAGTATTTTTACTTTAAACAATTTTTTTTTTCTGGAATTTCATAATTCTTAAGTCCAAGCGCCAACAAAAATTTCCAAGTTAAATGATACGGATAAGGATGTATGATTTCATAAGAATCTTCTTATTATAATCTTACATTTAATGCGAGAATCCTCAAAAACAACCACTTTGGTCAATCTTTCATCAAACAGAATATTGCAAAAATCAAAATGACACAAGAAATTGATCCTCCACTTTCCACCATGCCAGAAAACTCTCCAAAACTCCCCATAACTACAACATCTACTGCAACTTCCAAGAACAAAAAACTGACTCTTATCCCTCTTATTTTCCTCATATATTTTGAAGTAGCAGGTGGTCCTTATGGTGAAGAGCCAGCAGTTCAATCTGCAGGCCCTTTGTTTGCAATTCTTGGTTTTTTAATTTTCCCTTTTATTTGGAGTGTCCCTGAAGCTTTAATTACTGCTGAATTATCCACAACTTTTCCTGGAAATGGTGGTTTTGTTGTATGGGCTGATAAAGCTTTTGGACCCTTTTGGGGTTCACTTATGGGAACATGGAAATTCTTGAGTGGGGTAATTAACATTGCTTCTTTTCCTGTTCTTTGTATTAGTTATATGGAGAAGCTTTTCCCAATTTTCTCTTCTGGTGTTCCAAGATTTATGGCAATCTTGGTTTCTACCTTGTTGCTTTCTTTTTTAAACTATACTGGTTTGACAATTGTTGGTTATGCAGCAGTTGTACTTGGTGTTGTTTCACTTGCACCTTTTTTACTAATGTCATTGATTGCAATTCCCAAGATTCAGCCTCATAGGTGGATTAGTTTAGGTCAAAAGGGTGTGAAAAAAGATTGGAATTTGTTCTTTAATACACTGTTTTGGAACTTGAATTTTTGGGATAATGTTAGTACTTTGGCAGGGGAAGTTGAGACCCCACAAAAGACTTTTCCTTTAGCACTTTTTTCAGCAGTGATTTTCACTTGTTTGGGATATATAATTCCACTTTTGGCTGTGACTGGAGCTGTGTCAGTTGATCAAAGTGAGTGGGAAACAGGATTTATGGCTAATGCTGCAGAGATGATTTGTGGGAAATGGTTGAAATTTTGGATTGAAATTGGTGCTGTTTTATCAGCAATTGGACTATTTGAGGCTCAGTTAAGTAGTTCTGCTTTTCAACTTTTGGGTATGGCTGAATTGGCCTTTTTGCCCAAATTCTTTGGTTTGAGGTCTAAATGGTTTAATACACCATGGGTAGGGATATTATTGTCAACAGCAATTTCACTTGGTATGTCTTATATGAACTTCACTGATATTATCTCTTCAGCTAATTTCTTGTATAGTTTAGGTATGTTTTTGGAATTTGCATCTTTTATTTGGTTGAGAAGGAAGTTTCCTTTGATCAAAAGACCATATAGGGTGCCAATGAAGTTGCCAGGATTAGTGATTATGTGCTTGATTCCATGTGTGTTTTTGGTGTTTATAATGGCTATTGCAACCAAGATTGTGTTTTTGATAAGTGGACTGATGACTGTGGGAGGGATTGGATGGTACTTTTTGATCAAGATTTGTAGGTCCAAGAAATGGCTTAAATTCAATGATGCTGACATTTATGTGGAAGAGCCAACAGTGGGATGACGACCGAGACAGATCTAGAGCTGGATTCCGTGGGTTCAACCGAATTTATTAATAGTTTCAATTATTTCCTGTTGTTTATGCATATAAAAGTATTGAAACCTTACTATCACAATTATAGTTGAAGATCATTGTCGCAAGGAATCTGCCTTTGGGAAGAATTTTCTTTTCTCTATAGTGGGAAACTATATATAAATATCAAAGATTACCTACATGTCCTTTATTTCAATGTTTGTTTATTTGCTTTCATTTTCTTCACTCTATCGTGTTACCTTTATATAGAAATCAAGGATAAAATAACTTATCAGGAAAAGGACAATCACTTTTGTTTTAATGCTCTGAATAATTTCAAAATCTTATAAAATTTTCACTTTAGGAGTACGTAACTAATTCGAGTTGATTTGGAATAACTTTTAGTCAACGACTTAAATTTTCTCAAGACTTCAAAAACTACCTAAGATTTTTTATGCAGTTAGCTATATTTTTTAATATCACAATTATAGTTAAAGATCATTGTCGCAAAGAATCTACCTTTGGGAAGAATTTTCTTTATAAGTTTTCCTCTATTGTGGGAAACTATATATAAATATCACAACATTAACTACATGTCCTTTATTTGAGTGTTTATTTATTTGCTTTCGCTTTCTTCACTTTATCGTGTATACCTTTATATAGAAATCAAAGATAAAATAACTTGATCATGAAAAGTACAATCATTTTGTTTATCAAAAAAATCATATATTTAATCATTATTATCTTACGTTTTAGTACTTTTAATCGTCTGTTGAGTATTTATTATTTTATTTTATGTTTAATATTATATTTTAATTGTATAAAAAAAAATAAGGTAAGAGTGAATAGATTTAGAGCAAAATTGAATAAAATATAAAAAAAATAAATAAAATAAAACAACTAAAAGGAGGGAGACAAAGGGGCACACCCTTTGGTGTGTCCCCCAAACGACAGACAAAAGAAAATGAAACACAAATTCAAAGCAAACCAAAGAATTCAAGGCAAAAATGATACTGGATTCAGCATAACGCGCTGTCTCTGGACACCGGGTGACGAGATTTTCTTTCACTTTGTTCGGAATAAAGTTTTCGGTCCAATACGTCTCTAACTCATATAAAAATAAGTCTAAATCTATTTTGGAGGGAAAAGAATTTTTTGAGAGAAAAACACAAGCAGAGAGCTGCCGTGGAGGTAGGATTTCATCTTTTCTTCCATAAAACATTGTAATTTTTATGTTTTTTTGTATGATTTGTTGTTCGGCTACCATGTCTATATGGAACTAAACTTCACATTCAAGGTTGTGGTTCGTTCATAACTATTGTTATTTGTATATTGATTTTGACTTCTTAGTTTAACGTATTGGTTTATTTATTCAATCCTGCGCTTAATTATTTGATTGCTTGATCATCAATTAAATACTATCTACGACTCTAGAGTTGAACTCGAAGTGAGAATTCTAGATTGCATATAGGATTGAGTAGAGCAAGTTTTTGAACCCGGCATCGGGGAATAGATTCGCAGTTAGGATAGACACATGTTAATTGTCTTGCTTGGTTATTGTAAGGGAATCATAAATGCATCCTTGTTGATTCTACCTCCATAGACATATAGGTGTTAGGTTAACTTGAATAGACGAGTAAGAACTCGATAGATTTAATATTAACCCCATCAACCAACAAATCACATAAATTAATTAGTCAATTCAAGTAAAGAATACACTAGGATTGTTAGATAGCCTATAACCCTAGATCGTTTTTATCGCATTGATGACATAAAATCTGCTCTTCTTTTGTTCAAAGTTCACTATTTATTTTTCTTTATTTTATTTAGTTTAGAGTAAAATACTTTTGGGGTTAATCCTTGTTTAGATAATTAGTATAGTCTAATTTAATTATAGTTGATAACAAGTCCTCGTGGGTTTGATATCCGACTTTTTATACGGCGGCAAGGTTATTGATGAAGACGCTTGGTTGACTAAAGACTTTTATGGCCCCTATTTTTGGGCTTGTCATGGCCTAACCTCTTGAAAATCTGAATTTGAATTTGGGAGTAAGGGTTGGTATTGGGACGGATATTCTGGATTAAGCGAATATGTGGAACGAAGTTGTCTTCTAACAACAATGGTGAATGATTGGTCGAGAGAGAGAGTTGATCTTATATGAATGATTGGTCGCGGGAAAGAGTTGATCCTACACATGAAATCGACAGCTTTGGCTTGGCTGTGTACAACTTAGATGTAGATTTGAATGCAAAGGTTGATGCGTGTAATGCCCAACAATTTAATAATGAGTTGTATGAAATTGAAAAAAAACTTCTAGACTAAATTGAGGAGCAAAAACGAGAATACCAATCATTAGACCATATTTTTCTTGAGGATGCCAATGTTGAGAAGAGTGTTCTAGAGTCATGTGAGAGAGTAGATAACATTACTTTTGAAGAATTGAGTGTGTGTGTGTGTGTGTGTGTGTATGGGGATGTAAATAGTAGTACAGTTCATGAGGTATGGCGCGCGCATTAGACCTCATTTCAACCATTTTTCCACATTGTGTTTAGATAGTAAGATAGTAATCGAGCTATCTGAGCCTATGGGGGAGACAAAGGGTGAGGATGAGAGTGCCTATATTCTTGAATTTGTTGTGCCAAAAAGCAAAAAGTACATTCTTCGTCTAAAGGTCGAGAAGTACAGAGTGAAGAATTTATTACTTGGCTTTATTATCTTTGTAGCCCCACCAAAGGAGCATAGCCGCAGACTGGATGCCCTATTAGGGGTACATTTCATAAGTTCAAGATGGAGGAAAAAGCCATTCATATCGTGCTGCGACATTAATTTAGGCGCTTGTTGGGAGGCAACCCAACTTTACTGCTTTCTTCTATTTTAAATTTTTTAAATTTTTTATTATATTTGTATTGTTGTTTTATTTTGTAGGATTATGAGCAGAAGAATAAAAGCCACTGGAAGTGTGAAAACGGGAGCTAGATGGCTGGATCTAGTGTGAGGTACTGCAAAAAGGACCATACTTGGGAGAAGTCTGAGTACCCCATGAGCTGCTATTGCTTCAGCCTTTGGCCTTTCAGGGAGTTTCTTGTTCACCCTTATTTTTGCTTTATTTGTGCATTGGGGGCACTATACTCTTTTAAGTGCGGGGTAGAAGATTCTCTGTGGTTTGTATAGTATTATATCAGTATATTTTTAATTTCTTATTTTTTTTTTATTGTTAGCCAACTTCTTATTTTTAATTACATAGTTAGTAGGATTAATGGTATAGTATAGTAGTAGTAGTTTTAGTAGCTTAATTATATATATATATATATAATCGAATTTTTTTAAAAATAATTTAGACTTTTCTTGACGATGGATCTCCTAGACAGTTTTCTTGAGGGATAAAAGTCTAAACAAAAAAAAATTGAAAATAGAAATACACAAAAAATATATCTTTTAATATTCCTTAGGTAGCAACAATCCCCCGTGATTTTTCTTTGTACCTCGGTTCTTTTTCATAGGATGTATTTTAACCCGAGTAGTAGTTTTTCAATTTTTAGAGTAGATTAGAATTTAGGAAATAAATGGAGGAAGATAGATGAAATTCCCAAGCGCCTTTGACTTGTTTGATAGTAGCCTATTTAGTGTGTAGTATCTTTCCTATATTTTAAAATTGTCTATGATGCTTGTACATATTGGATATCATGTCTTGTGACGCCTATGTCTCATTTACTTGACTTATGCTCATTTTGTGCTTAATGCTTAATATCTCGTGGATCCGTGAATACTTGCATTAGTTTGAGAGTCGAAATGGTACCATCTTTAGTGAATCATGTGCCATGTGTGATGAGGTTTTTATATAGTCCATGTACTCTACTTGTGTCTAGAACTTGCTCAATATGTGAGTTGAAGCGATATTTTAGGTGATACTCGGTTTGAAAAATAATTATAGGCTTTCTTTGATTTTTTTGAGATTTATTGTTTACCATAAATAAAATTTATCCTTAGCTAATCCTTTTGAGCCTAAAGACTTTTATTGGCACCCACATTACGAGCCTATACCCTTTTTATTCTTAATTGATATTTTTTATCCTTTTACCTCTTAAAGCACTTTAATAATAGTGAAATGAGCGCTAAAAGAATTAAGAAGGAACTACGTGTGGGGTGGCTTTTGAGTGGAATCAATGAAAGGAAGAGAGGTGCACTTCTTTTGTAAAAGAATTCGTCACTAGTGAAAAATGCAAAAGAGAAAAAAAATAGTTGGGAAAAAAAGGAAAAAAAAGGAAAAAAAAATATAGATGAATAAATATCTTATTTTTTCTAGTGGAGTGTAAATGATGGTAGTTCTTAAATAAAAACTGCATATTTTTGGGGGTGATATTATTTGTAAAATTGAAGTTGGATCGAAGAAATCTGTGTTTAAAGTTGATTATGTGATATGTTAAAAGTGCTTAGGAGGTTGAACCACTATTCCTAAATATATCCTACCCGTCCCTTAGCCACATTACAACCATGAAAAAGTCCTAAGTGATTTTAGATCGAGCGAGCTTACGTTAGTAGAGATTTATATTTAGGGCAAGCCTACGGTACCCATTGTATGCATGTGACTTCTTTTGCGAGGGTGGGCGATTTTCTTTGATATATGTGAAATATATTTGAGCAATTGATTTGAATGTGTAGATTCAACTTATTCTCTTGTTCTTGTTGTGAAGGAAACATGGTTTCATGGGGGAAAGGTAATGTTATTAGACTTCTCTACGATGTTGAGTGTTCAAAACATAAGTGCATTGTGACATTTAGTCGGTTTTTGAGGCTAAGATTGTTATAAGCTTGTCATCTTTGTTGTGAATATTTTTGAAGAATGGCACAAGTAAAGGGAAGTGTAAGTGAATGCATATGCTAAGCTTAAATGTTGCATGTCATCAACCATAGTCATTGGTGTAGTGTGCTTTGAATGTGTTAAGTATAAAGTGCTCAAAGATAGTGTAAATTGTTGGTTGACTCGAGGACGAGCAACATTAAGTGTGGGGTGGTGATGTTCGGCCAAAAAATGCATACATTTAATCATTATTGCCTCACGTTCTAGTACTTTTAATCGTCTATTGAGTATTAACTATATTATTTTATGCTTAATATTATATTTTAACTGTGTAGGAATAAAATAATGTGAAGACAAATAGATTTGAAGTAAAATTGAATAAAACGCGAAAGAAAAAGAAAGAAAAATAAAACAACTAAAAGGAGGGAGACAAAAGGGAGACGCCCTTTGGTGTCTGTCCCCCCAAATGGAAGACAAAAGAAAATGAATCACAAATTCAAAGCAAACCAAAGAATTCAAGGCAAAAACGATAGTAGATTCAGTGTCAAAGCTAGCGCTACGCGCTGCCCTGGACACTAGGTGATGAAAATTTTTACCACTTTGTCCGAGACAAGGTTTTTCAGTCCAACATATCCACAACTCGTATAAAAGCAAGTCTAAAGCTATTTTGAAGGGAGGACGTTTTTGAAAAAAAACACAAGCAGAGAGCATCCGTGGAGCCGGGTTTCATCTTTTCTTCCACCAAACTTTGTAATTTTTATGTTTCTTTGTATGATTTGTTGGTCGGCTACCATGACTATGTGGAGATAAACTTCACGTTCTAGGGTTGTGGTTCGTTCATGACTATTGTTATTCGAATATTGATTTTGACTTCTTAGTTTATTATTTTCACGATCCAAAATCCACTATAAGTCGTGATGGCGCCTAACTCCGCAGTCAGGCAAACCAACGGTGATTTACCAAATTAATTACTCATTTTCGTAGTATTGAAATTTGAAATTTTCCTTAATTGAATAGTATAAAATAGAATTTATGAAGTAAATGAAAATATACTCGAACCACAACAATGAATAACCCGAAGGAAATCCTCTAAAATCCGGTGTCACAAGTGCATGGGCAAATTTCTAAGGAGTACAATAATAATACAGCATTTGTCCAAATGTAATAAGACAGAATAAAGTGAGTGGTACAATGGAGACTCGGTAGGCTGCGATGCATAACCTGGAATACAGCTCACATAAAATCTCCTCAACAGGTGCTCCTACGCGCCAAGGCGATCATCAATGAACCTGCCAGATCCTGCACATTTAGTGCAGAAGTGCAGCATGAGTACGTAAATCAACGCGTACCCAACAAGTATCTAGCCTAACCCCGGAGAAGTAGTGACGAGGGGTCGACATCGACACTTACTAAAGGTCCAATAAAATAATATAATAAAACATGAGCAGGTATGAGGCATACGACAATAATGGGGTAAATCTGTAAGTTACATAATCTTCCAAATATTTTCTTTAGAGCATGAATTTCTAAATCTCATATTCTACAATAACATCTCGTAAATGTCTAGAACCAATATCAAATAAATAAGAAATACCATATAAAGAGTCGGGCATCAGTGGAAACATTTATCTCGTTAATATTCGGACAACTAGCGATATAACGCACGATTCTGCCAAGGTCATTTGGCCCGATCCAGAATAATGTGTATACTGCCGAGGGATGAGTGGCACGATCCATAGATGCATCTATATACTGCTGAGGCATTTTGCCCGCTCCAGAAGAAAGGAAGGAAGGAAGTTGCCGAATTACGAGATGCGTTTTTACAACACAGCACATGAGTATAAGATGAACATAATCCTTACCATTTCTCAAATAACTCGCTCAAAACTCAAAGTGTTAAGGCTTGGCCTAGTGTACATATATTTACTTCTAAATCGATTTTTATTATAACTTCAAATATTTTAACTTCAATTATAACTTCAATTAATTAAACCAGAAGAGTGAACTCAAATAATTCAAATATTACATGATAAGAATCTAAGTCTACCCGGACATAAACATACTTTAGCTACATATGGACTCTCATTACCTCGTGCATATGTAGCACCCACAACTAGTTGCACATAATAAGAAATATCACCTAGGGGTAGTTTCCCCCTCACTGGGTTAGACCAGAGACTTACCTCGCTCCGAAGTTCCAAAACCGGCTCCAACGCCTCTCCAACTATTCAATTCAAGCCAGGCGATCCGAGACTAGTTAAACAATGTGGAACCCAATAAAAATATATTCTAATACCCATAATTAATCAATTTAAATAATTTCCAACTCCGTTCAAAAAGTCGATAAAATCGACCCTCGGGCCCACGTGCTCGGATTCTGAAAATTTTCGAAGATAATTATTACCCATAACACCATGAACTCAAATATATAATTTATTCGCAATTCCATGTCCAATTTCGTGAAAAACTTCAAAAATTCTAAATTCCATGTTTTCTTCAAAATCCCACAATTTCTACTAATTTTCATGTTCTCCATATATAAACCATGTTTTTAACTCACAATTTTCATGTTCTCCATATAATTGACATTAAGGATCTACTCCCACTTTCGGGATCGGAATCCGACCCCGATATTAAAAATTTCACTCCCGGTCAAACTTCCCAAAAATCGTCCAATTTCCAATTTCGCCAATTGATGTTGAAACGACCTACGGACTTCCAAATCAACGTCCGGACACGCTCCTAAGACCAATACCCATACAGAACTATTCCCAGGCTTGGAATCTCAAACGGACATCTATAACATCAAAATCCACTTCAACCCAAACTTAGGGAATTCTTAAACCTTCAATATGCCAACCTTCCGTTGTAAGCGCCGAAATACTCCCGGGCCACCCGATACTCGACCGGAACATACGCCCAAGTATGAAATCATCATACGAACCTATTGAAACCTTCAAATCTTGATTCTGAAGTCGTTTACTCAAAAGTCAAACCTTGGTCATCTCTTCCAACTTAAAGCTTCCGAACTATGAATTTTCTTTCCAAATCAACTCCAAACTTCCCGAAATTCAATTCTAACCACGCGTACAAGTCATAATACCTAAACTGAAGCTACTCAAGGCCTCAAATCACCGAACGACGCGCCAGAGCTCAAAATGACCAGTCAGATCGTTACAATCATATTAGTTTATTTATTCAATCATGGCTTAATTATTTGATTGTTTGATCACCAATTAAATACTATCTACGAATCTAGAGTTGAACTAGAAAGTGGAAATTCTAGATTGCATATAGGATTGAGTAGAGCAAGTTCTTGAACCCCGACATCGGAAAATGGATTCGCGGTTAGAATAGACATATGCTAATTACCTTGCTTGGTTATTATATGGGAATTATAAATGCATTCTTGTTGATTTTGCCTCTATCGACATATAGGTGTTAGGTTAACTTGAATAGACGAGTAAGAACTCGATAGATTCTTATGAGTAATTTTAACCCTATCAACCAATAAATCAGATAAATTCATTAGTCTATTCAAGTGAAGAATACACTAGGATTGTTAGAGCACCCATAATCCTAGACTGTTTTCATCGCATTGATAACATAAAAATATGCTCTTATTTTGTTCAGGGTTCACTATTTATTTTTCTTTATTTTAGTTAGTTCAGATTCAAATACTTTTGGGGTTAATCCTTGTTTAAATAATTAGGATAGTCTAATTTAGTTAAAAGTTGATAACAAGTCATCATGGGTTCGATATCCCAGTTTTAGTAACTTTATTACTTGACGACAGTGTATACTTGTATGTGCATTGGGCCGCAACAAATGCTCTGAATAATTTCAAAATCTTATAAAATTTTCACTTTAGGATGACGTAATTAATTCGAGTTGATTTGGTATACCTTTTAGTCGACGATTTAATTTTTCACAAGACTTCAAAAACTAGTTAAGTGTTATAAATAAAATTGTATTTAAGGTGAATGTCTATATTTTAGAGAGATTCTAAGGTTTGTTACTTGGTGGCTAAGCCATTTTTTCCCTATAAATAGAGGGGTTCTATTCCATTGCAAATCATCTCAAATCAATAAGAATTCTCTCTCTAACCAATTTTGATTATAACTATAATACTCTTTTCTTTTTTTATTATTTTATAACACGTTATCAGCACGAGACTCTAACCAATTGAGTAGAGGCATCTGCTTTGGTCATCAGGCTTTGAAAGATGTGCATGGTGCTCAACATGTATATAATATTGAGCATAATGATTATAATTTTTTCATGAACTTTCGTCAGGAATAAATTCTGGATTGAAGATAAGTATTTTACCTTATTTTTCTCTTCTAAACTCTTGAAATTTTTATAATTTGATTTTAAATACAAGCAAAGACAACAAAGTTTGATTATAACTCTAATAGAGTTTGTAAGAAATTATAATTACTCGAAGTGGTAAAATTTCTCTGTCTTGCCATGATAAAATTCATGTATGATTGTGAGCACAAAAAGTGAAAACTCGTCCCATTGAATTTGCTTCATTTTCGTTCCCTTAAGAGAATGTGGTAGCAATATATAGTAAGTCTAAAAGAAGACAAAATTATTACCGTGAAGGTATTAATGGATGTGGACGTGGCAATAGACGAAATTATAATCGTCATAATTATGGTAATGAGAATAATAAGGATTCTCAAAATAATCCTTCACTCTGTGAAAGTAATGTTTGTCATCGATTTGACATGAGATTTTGTAAAGCACATATAGATGATTATGGTCCATTCATGATGTGAATGTGATAACATGTGATTTATGAATACATATTTATTCTTGGAAGAATATGAACGTGCTAGTGGTAGTGAATATACTACACTCACCTCTAGAAGGAGGTTTGAGATGAAATAAAAAAATAATTTCATTATTATTGCATGAATGGTCATTGATCACGTAAATATTGTGAATATGCCAAAATATTATGTCAATGTGATTATTACAGGACAAAAGTAATATAAGCAACATATCTTACCTATAATGATTTTGACCATGACCATAATGGAATAACTTTCTCCTTGAAAGAGATATTCACCATATAGATGTAGATGAATATGTGGTAGTACAAAATTAATTAAAATCTCTAGAAGATCCAATTATACTATTTTGGAGAAATAAAATTGATTATCAATAAGGTGTTGTGTCGTAGTAAGTCTCAAAGAAACTTATTTAATTTCTAAAGTATTCGCGAAAGTGGTTGGTTATGTTGAGACTATAAATAAAGGAAAGATTTAATATCTTCTATTACTACAACTTGTAGCGGGGTAATATTATGTGAAAAGCTACCCGCTTTATTCTCCAGTTTGTACTACACAAATAAAAGAATACCACAATAAAGTAGAAGTTTATTGATATAAAAACTCATATCATAATAAACTTGGAGGTTATTGATAATTGCACACGTCATGGCGTAAACCTGAAATTTATCAATATTGATAATTTATCCAGTTGGCATAACTAGTTTAGCCATATCAATTTAAGTATGATGTGCAAAAATAAAAGAGAATTCACATGGGTAAACATTAAAGAACTAGAAAGTTCTTTACGAATTCTCTTGTGTTGCTTGTTCTCATTACTTAATAGACCAACTAAATTGAAATTGAATCCCATGAATGCTGGAAATATCAAAGATGAATATGGGGCCATTCACCTACCATGTATACCGCATAAGATGTATCTATGAAATGGTTACATATGCGATTATTATTAACCTGCAACATGGTGTTTGCCGGATAACTTGCTCAATATTTTAATTCAGAGCATATTCTAGACTTTTTATTCAAGATAGTTCATCTTGATAAGTTAGTTTACATCACAGTTGGTTTAGCAAAATAATTTATTGAGTTCCTCCACTTAATAGCTAAATTATTGCTTATGAGAATAAAGTTATCTAAATCAGTTTGATATACATTATATACAAACGTATATTACATTATTCCCTCACAAGTGGTTTAGAGTTAGAAACTAAATAATTCCATATTATTTATTGATGTGCGGCGTATATTTTGATTAATACCATAACGCACAAAGGCGGATTTCTAAAGTTAAGGAAGCAAGTTGGTTTTTCTAACATGAGAGGGAGATAGGATAAAAGTTGAGAAAAAGTTACGTGGAATGGATTATCATTTGTATATCTAGATCCTCGAATAAGATAATACGAATTTGAAGTTCATAAAAAGATAATTCTGCAATATGTTGCAAAGCATGCCAGACGCATTTGGTGACCCAAAGAAAGTAACTATATTCTCACTACAAATGCTCCCATTAGAATAAGTCCAGAAGGACAAAATCTATGGTACGTTTAAAGCGAATAGACAAATTGATTTTAAATAAAATTCTTGATAAAGAAGATGAGCAAATGATCATAATAAGGAGGCAAGTGATCTAGAAGATCACATGACATAACACTTCATAAAATCTCAACAGAGGTTCAGGTACCTGAGAATATGAATGAAGAGATCTCTATGTTATGGCTTTATGAAAAAATGAGATTGTTACCGATATAAAATGTTCGTTGACTACATTTATGATAACGCTGAATGTATATGAGGATCTTAAGTTTGGAGAAACAATTCAAGTAGAATTGGTTTCATATGAAAGACATGTAGTTTTTGGCCTGCAGATCAAACACCTAAAAGTATAAGGTCAATGGTGTGTGCAATCACTTTTATCTATCTTTTGTGTCTAGCATAACATGAAAACTTGATATGTATTTAATCTAAAGATAGCATTCAGATGCCGTTATGGTTATTATGAGTTCCTTGTGATGTCTTTTGGGCTGACCAACACCCCAGCAGCATTCATGCATCTGATGAACAGTGTATTTTACCCTTATCTTGACTCATTTTTCATAGTGTTCATTGATGACATCCTGGTGTACTGTCATAGCCAGGAGAAGCATGCCCATCATTTGAGGATTGTGTTGCAGCGGTTAAGGGAAGAGAAGCTTTATGCCAAGTTCTCCAAATGTTAGTTTTGACTTAGTTCATTGGCATTCTTGGGGCACGTGGTTTTCAGTGAGGGGATTCAGGTAGATCCAAAGAAGATAGAGGCGGTTCAGAGTTGGCCCAGACCGTCCTCAATTACGAAGATTCGGAGCTTTCTCGGCTTGGCCGGTTATTATCATTGCTTCGTAGAGGGTTTCTCGTCTGTTGCATCGCCTTTGACCAAATTGACCCAAAAAGGTGCTATTTTTAGGTGGTCGGATGAGTGTGAGGAGAGCTTTAGAAGCTCAAGACTGCCTTGACCACAACTCCAGTTCTAATTCTACCTTCAGCTTCTGGTTCTTATACAATGTATTATGATGCTTCTCAGATTGGTATTGGGTGTGTATTGATGCAAGGGGTAGAGTGATCGCTTATGCTTCGCGTCAGTTGAAGCCCCATGAGAAGAACTACCCCGTTCATGATTTGGAGTTGGCTGCCATCATTCATGCATTAAAGATTTGGAGGCATTATCTCTACGGTGTGTCTTGTGAGGTGTTTACAGATCATCGGAGTCTCTATCACTTGTTCAAACAAAAAGATCTAAATTTGAGGTAGCGGAGATGGTTGGAGTTGCTAAAGGACTATGATATCACTATTCTATACCATCCTGGGAAGGCCAATGTGGTGGCCGATGCCTTGAGTAGAAAGGCGGTGAGTATGGGTAGCCTTGCATTCATTCCTGTTGGTGAGAGACCTCTTGCAGTTGATGTTCAGGACTTGGCTAACCAATTCATGAGATTAGATGTCTTGAAGCCCAGTCGGGTTCTAGCTTGTGGGGTATCTCGGTTTTTCTTATATGATCGCATCAGAGAGCGCCAGTATAATGATCCTCATTTGCTTGTCCTTAAGGACACGGTTCAGCACAATGATGCCAGAGATGTTACTATTGGGGATGATGGGGTATTGAGGATGCAAGGTCGGATTTGTGTGCCTAATGTGAATGGGCTACGTGAGTTGATTCTTGAGGAGGCCCACAGTTCGCAATATTCCATCCATCCGGGTGCTGCGAAGATGTATCAGGACTTGAGGTAGCATTATTGGTGGAGAAGAATGAAGAAGGGTATAGTGGATTTTGTAGCTTGGTGCCTCAACTATTAGTAGGTAAAGTATGAGCATCAGAGACCGGGTGGATTGCTTTAGAGGATAGAGATTCCAGAGTGGAAATGGGAGCGGATCACTATGGATTTTGCAGTTGGGCTGCCACGGACTTCGAGGAAGTTCGATGCTATTTGGGTGATTGTGGATCGGATGACCAAGTCCGCACACTTCATTCCAGTTGGTACTGCTTATTCTTTAGAGCGGTTGGCTGAGATTTACATCCGAGAGATTGTTCGCCTTCACGGTGTGTCAGTGTCCATCATTTTAGATTGGGGCATGCAGTTTACATCGCAGTTTTGGAGAGGCGTGTAGTGAGAGTTGGGCACCCAGGTTGAGTTCAGCATAACATTTCACCCTCAGACAGACGGATAGTCCGAGTGCACTATTAAGATATTGGAGGACATGCTACGCGCCTGTGTCAGTGATTTTGGAGGTTCATGGGATCAGTTTCTGACACTCGCGGAGTTTGCCTACAACAACAACTACCAATCGAGCATTCAGATGGCTCCGTATGAGGCTTTGTACAGGAGACAGTGTAGATTGATCTCGTCCAATTTCACTCCTCTATTCGAGGTTATGAAAACGATCGATGCAATAGTAATACCCAACAAGAGTCGGAGTCGAATTTCTCAGGGAGCTATATGTATGAGAGTTAGTAGTATATATCTTAGTATGTGAGTTTGTATATCTAAATTTGCACTTACACAAAAATTGATTTTTTTAAAGTTTAAGCTAAACAACAACTGCAGTTTAAGAAATAAAACTAGATGATTGTTTTTGTTATTTTTCAAATGTTGTAAAAGGCCTAGGGATATGACCTTCACCTAAGTGTTTGCCTAACAGGTTTTAAACTTTAAAGCTTGTTTTATTGGTCGGGGTGTATTATAGCTATCAACACTTGGTTACCCACTCAATACCTTTCGGCCAGAGAGTGATTTTGCCCAATTTGGCTTCCTTAAGTCCAAATGGGTATTGAATAAACAGTTGATCAAAAGCTCAAGTCGGGTTTTACTAGCTTAAGTCGGGTTTGACCCAATTTCTTGATAGCCAAGTTTTTCTAGACTAAGTCTCTCTTTCTCAAGTAGAGACCAAGTCAAATAGGCATGAACTTGTGTTTGCAACCATTAATTCGTCAAATAAAAGCAAGAACAAGGCTAAATAATAAACACCCAACCATAAACAAGCAATAAATCAAACACCCATTAAGTTTACACACTAGGGTTGAGTCACAACCCTAGTGAAAATCTAGCTACTTATATTTAAAATGGAAGAAATAGGAGAAGAAATGATAATTAAAGCCATATTGCTAATTAAAATGATAAATTCTAGGTTCAAAAAGCTCAAAATAGCAAAAACTAGTAAGAGGAGTAAAAGGAACCGCCTACTGTAGTAGCTGATGTCCAAAAAAAATGACCTAAAATTGTGAAACTCGTTTATTTTGTACAGACTGGAAATTTCGAATAAAAATGCCCTTCGAGAGGTTCTGCGGCTGCACAATTCCATGTTCGATCTGCAGATTTCTTCAACTTGTCAGGAATTGGAGCTCTGCGGCCGCATAATTCTGATCTGCGGCCGCAGGGCATTCTTTTGTGATCTGCATTTTTACATTTGTGGCTGCACTTGATCTTCTGCAGTCCGTGCTTTTACACTTGCGGCCGCAAAGCGCTTCTTCTGCGGCTGCACAATTGATGTGCGGACCACACTTCTGGGAGACTTGGAATGCCCATTCTCTGAACTTTTGTTCCTAGCCATCTTCTGCGGCCGCACAATTCATGTGCGGACCGCCCTTTGCACAAAGATCTATTGCCCTTTTCTTCATCATCTGTGGCCGCAGATAATATTCTGCGGTCCGCACTTCCGAGCTTCTATGTCTTTTATGGCCCTGAGTTTAGATTACTCCTTTTTGAGTCGGATTTCATTTCGGGAGTCCAGCTTCCAATATTCTTGCAATTTTGCACAATTTATCAGTTTTCAGGAACACAATTAAATGCTTTTGAACTAAAACAAAAGCTAAAAGGCGCTAATAAGTAGTCAAAATCCCCACTTATCAACTCCCCCAAACTTAAGTTTTTGCTTTTCCTCAAGCAAATAAATTTGTTCCCACCTCCACAAGTTAAGGGCCATTCCAGCTAATCAAAGGTGAGTCATTCACACATCAATTGGGACCAACAATTACCCACACCACTTATGAATTATCAACAAGGCAACAAGTTAAACTTTTATGCACAAATAGGTCTAATGTGACACTTGAGCATCAAGAGTTGACTTTACTCATCAAGGAAACTCGCTCTTTCACGTAGGTCATTGTGGATCCCAAACTCCTCCTCCTCTACTCTCCGTTTGACTATCTCGCTTAAGAATTTTAGCACTCAATCCAAATATTTGCGAAAGGTTCACTCATCTCTCTGAAAAGAATGTCGCAAGTACGGCTTTAAGTACTATAGGCTTGCCCCTCATGTAGATCGCCACTAATGTAAGCTCACTCGGCTTGAAATCACGTAGGGCTTTTTCGGAATGCAATGAAGGCTTTTGGACTAAGGTTGGATATGCTATGATAGAGCAGGTTCATCTTTCCTTAAGCACTCCATTTTCTCTTCTCGGCTCATGCTTTACCAATTCTTTGAGGGGGAACTAGAGAGACTTAGCATCACTCTTTCTTGATCATGACATTCATTTTCTCCCCTGTTGATTTCTCCACGCGTTGCCTCATTACTTTTCTTTGAATCTCATCGACTCTTCCACTTATTCATTTTCTTTTTGCATTTTTCTTTTTGTTCTTTCCTTTTCTTGCCTTTCCTTCTCTTTATTTCTTTTCTCTTTTTGTGCTTTGATACCTCTTTCAAGTTCCTCGTATTTCCCCCAAACTTACGTTTTTAGCCAATTGTTTCACAAGAGTGTTAAGGAAAGCTCGGGTGCCAAGAGAGGGTCACGACAAAACGGGTAAAGGCGTGTAACATGGTTATCAAATGAGAAAGGTTCGAGGCTCAAATGGGTTGACTAGGGATAACAACATTGGTAAGCAATGAAAAACTTCAAACGGGTCAAGGAGAGCCCACCATCACTTCTCAAGCCAAGCAAAACTTAAGATTTCGCCTTGAAACACATTCGGGGCAAGCTCTAGACCATTCGCGCTGGTACTTGGACTTGCAACCAAAACATCTCACCTCTCACGCAGCTGGATTGTTAAAGAGGATAGAGTCGAGGGCCCATAACGACCATATTCAAGATTGAAAATCACTTTGGTTCGATTAAACCACTCGATGATTGCCTAAGTCAACAAAAGAGTCACAACGTCACTAACTAGAGTTATTTCTTTCCCAAAATTTTTTTTTAAACCATATTCACATAGTTAAGTGTGTTGGTACCAAGTGAAGCATGTTTGACTCTTCGAGCATGACTCAATTAGGTCTTTTTATTCATTACTACTACCATTATTACCAAAACACCAAAAACGGACTCAATCCTTTAAGAAGGTTGTCACGCCATCCATCGTTGAAGAGTCACCCGGTTCACACAAAAACTACCTTTGGAAAGAACCGTGGCATTAAGAAAACCAAAGGCTTATTATCTACTAAAACATGAAAAGAAGCTACTAATTCAAAAATAAGCTACTTAGTTAAACCCTAACTAATAAGAAAACAAACATAAAAGAAGCTACAAAACAAAACTATTGAAAGCGTAACAAATATACATAATGAGAGAGTAGAGAGAGTATACACATAATGATAAAGAAGAAGAAAATAGTATAAGTTAATTACAGGCCAAATGTCTCAGAATTATCAAAATATATCAAATAAACTCCAACCCCCCCCCCCCCCC
>MCJB01050519.1:104910-253766 GCA_002018475.1 Nicotiana obtusifolia
CCCCCCCCCCCCCCGAATAAAAATAAGCATTATCCCCAATGCTTAACAAAATAAGAGTAAAGGAAGGGTCAGAGTGGAAGAAAACTCCCTATGGCTATTTTGGCCATCTCTGTGTCCCCAGCAGTGGCACCAACCTCGGCCTCATGCAATTGGATCTCATCATCCACAACTCCGGGAGTGGTTGGGTTAGTGAACATCTGACGTACTGGTTTGGTAGTGTCAGCAGCAATGTCTGGCTCATCAGACTGGCCAGCTGGTTAGCTGTAGGTGCTGTAGGATCTGGGCCTGGGTGGTGCTGGTCAATCAACATGTCAAATGGAATGTCTCTAGCTGCTGCAAGCTTGGTAACCTATCTTTGGAGCTTGTCCACTAACTTCTTGGAGGCCTGGGACTTCCGCATCTTCTTCACTTCCTGTCCCATCTCTTCTATTACTGACCAATGCTGCACCAAAGTGGCCATAATTGTGTTCTGATTCTCCAAGAGCTTCTTCAAAGTTTCTTCAACTGTGGGGGGAATCAGGGGTGCCGGAATTGATGACTGTGCTGCAACAGTACTGGATATGTCAGACAACTTTGAAGTAGTTGTCTGCATCCAGTTGTTGAGGTTCGCCAGTGTCTGGGAGACTCGCAGTGCAGATAGTGGAGCAGTGGGCATAGGCACCAGCTTCAAAGCGAGGTGGAAGGCACTGAGGCTGAATGTGGGGGCATGGCTGCTGCACTGGCCGAAGGCTCTGCTGAAGTGGAGGGCATGTCGGCTGTCTTTGCAGCTACCACTGATGGCTCATTAGATTGGCCTATGGTGGTAGTCGGCTGACCCTTTCTCTTAGGGTTGTGTGCATCCATCAGAGAATACCATGAGAAGGGCTTCTTAACCCGAACCTTCGTATCAAAATCTCTCGGCTCCACCCGTGCATCCGTAAGGTACTCAGTAATGGTCTTGGGATACGACTAGGAGGTATTGGCTTTCCCGGCAACCACAGATATGTTGGCCGGCATCACCGCACCCAAATTGATCGGGTACCCAACCATGATGGAGGCGACTAGAACTGCCCGCGGGATAGGAAGGTTTGTTTCATTCTAGCACGGGTCTAGTCTGCTGCAGACAAAGGTCTGCCATCCCTTCGCCTCAAAGTTTAGGGTGTTCCACTGAATAGGAACCCCTACTGTGATCCATGGTGGAGGTGGTCCCGGGGTTGCAAGAATCTCAGCTAGCCATAAGCGAGCTGCATCACCCATTGCCAGCTTCTCCAAGTATTGTGCCCGCTCAACATCCTCAAACCCTAAATAGGAATTCAGTGTGTGTTGGTCAAATCTCACCTTCAGATTCCTCACTTTCGTCACTTTGGTCCCTTTCTTATGTGCGCCACATTGGCGTAGAATTCCCGGACCAAATGCTCTTTGGCATCCACAACAGTCTGGGTGAACCACATCCACCCCTTCCATTCTCGGAATTGTCTTAATACCACTGGATTATACTTGTCAAGATCTTTGAGTTGGAATTATCACTTAAGAGTGAGCGTTCTCACAGGCCACCACCCACGAAAGCTGGTGAAGGCAGCTAGACTTACAAATCGTCCTCCCATACCTCTTTCTTTTTCGACCTCTCAAGGCCGGAAACTGTAGTATCACCCCCTCGGCCATCATCCGGAATATCGTTCACAGTATCCCCTGGTGCCTCAGGGACAGGTATAGAAGAGGGCTCTGAAGCCTGACTGGCACTCTCCGAACCCTCGGAGGTGCTATGTGAGGAGGAAGGCTCGTCCCGGAGTTGATACCTTCCCTGTGGCTGTGATTGGACAGCAGGCAGCTCTTGCACGGAGTCGCCCTCCGATGCTTCCCGAGACGGGCATATAAACTAGATTCAGAGGGCTCTGGATGTTTTCCTCTGCCGGCTGGAGCTTTCTTGGTGATAATCTTTTAGAGGGCGAGGGGTAAAGTGCTTTTGCTTCGACATCTGGAAGGTTCACCCCTCCCCTTTGAAGTATCACCGCGGCCTCGAGATCTAACCATTTTCTGTGACAAGTAAATACATCAGTCAGTTGTAGTTCAATTGCAAACACACAGTAAATGTGCATTTTAGAACATGCTGGCAGGGTGGGGAAGTGCGGTCCGCACAATTACCAGTGCGACTGCAGGCTGAGATTTGCGGACCGCACAATTTGAACTTGTGGCTGCAGAGCTGGAACTGCGGTCCATACAATTTTGAGTATGATCACAGATTTGAAGTGCGGTCCCACTTTTATCATTGCAGCCACACATTAGATATCCCAAAAGTGGCAACTCTCTGGTGATAGAGATTACACTGTTCTGCAGCCACACTCATTTTTCTGTGGCCGCGATGGGATTTTTGCGGACCTCACAATTGCAAGTGCGACACATATTCCGCCTTACTTACAATACCCTAGTCTTAACTTCTGCGGGCTGCACAATTTCTTGTGCGGCTAGAGATTTCAAACCAAAATCGATCAGACTCCTAAGGTTTACAAAATTTTGCACAAATTCGACATGGTATGAACACTTAAGCATGAAAAACACATCACCCATTCCCCACATAGCAATTATCAGTTATCCCAACATAGTTTAAACCCCACATGGTAGTAAAATTGAAATCTATTGACAAATGGCCTAAAACTAGCTAAAAATTGTAAATCAAACTGAAAATTAAAAAATTCTATGAGTAATTGAAGCATACTAGATATGAAGTAATGCAGATGAGTAATCATATATGTGGATTTAGTGTGGCAGAAGATTGAACAGACAATTTCAAAGTTTTAGAGTTTAGAGTGCTCAGAGAGGGGGAAAAAATGTACGGTGGCTCTAAGGTTACTATTTATACTTGGACGGTCAGACTTGAGGGATAAGGGAGGAGTGTGGCCGCAGAATTCCTTCTGCAGTCCGCACTCTATTACCTGGGGGCTCAAATGCCCTTGCTGATCTGCGGTCCGCAAAATTTGTGCTACAGCCACAGATTTCCGCATATTTTTGCCATACGGCCGCAATTTGGCCATTTCTCTAACAGACCAAACTTCAGAGAGTTTGTATTTTTCGTTTCCAATTTGTGCAGTCTGCATTGTAATTGTGCGGCCGCAGTTCCCTTCTGTTGTAGCAATCACAATTGTGCAGTCCACACAATTCATATGTGGTCCGTACTTTTTCCACACTTACCTAATTTTTTGAGCACTGTTCCTGTAAATCACACTCATTTATGCAACACACTCCAAATCCAGTTAGCACACAAATAACACCTATCTACAAAAGAAGAAAAGGAAAAGAAAAAGAAAACATGGGTTGCCTCCCAAGAAGCGCCTGATTTTACGTCGCGGCACGACCCATATTACCATCATTTCAAATGAATAACTGCCACCACATGGCCATCATCAACTTGTCCCAAATATTCACCGATGACCATTGACTCGAAATACCTCATCATTTTTGTTCTTCAAGTCCAATGCACCAAAAGGTGTCACACCCATAATTTCAAAGGGACCACTCCATTTAGATTTCAGCTTTTCGAGAAACATCTTCAATCGTGAGTTGAACAACAACACAAGATCGCCCACCTTGAACTCCTTGTTTCGGATGTATTTGTCATGAAGGTACTTCATCTTATCTTTGTACAAGGATGAATTTGCATATGCATGGTACCGGAACTGATCCAATTCATTCAGATGTGCAACCCGCAAGTTAGCGGCTGCATCCCAATCAAGATTCAACTTCTCTAAAGCCCACATGACTTTATGCTCAAGTTCCACCGGAAGATGACAAGCTTTTACAAACACCAACCGGTATAGAGACATCCCAATAGGAGTTTTGCAAGCAGTCCGATAAGCTCATAGTGCATCATCAAGCTTCTTTGACCAATCCGTCCGGTTAGCATTCACTATTTTAGACAAGATACTCTTTATCTCCCGGTTGGAGACTTTCACTTGACCTCTAGCTTGTGAATGATAGGGAGTCATAACTTTATGAGTGACACCATACTTGCTAAGCAAAGTGTCAAAAGTCTTGTTGCAAAAATGCAACCCCCCATTGCTTATGATAGCCTGCGGAGTACAAATCTTGTGAAATTCTTCTTCAAGAATGCCACCACACTTCTCGCTTCATTGTTGGGTAGAGAAATATCCTCAACCCATTTAGACACATAATCAATCGCGACCAAGATGTAGGTGTTTCCACAAGAACTCACAAAAGGGCCCATGAAGTCAATACCCCACACATCAAAGATATCAATCTCCAAAATGGTAGTGAAGGCATTTCATTCTTCTTCGAGATTCCACCGGCCCGTTGGCATTCATCACATCTCTTTACCATATCACTTGCATATTTGTAGAGAGTGAGCCAATAGAAACCACAACTTAGCACTTTAGCCGCCGTTCTTGCTCCGCCATGGTAACCACCATAAGGCGGAGAATGGAAAGCCTCAAGAATAACATTTTGCTCTTCATCCGGTACACATATTTTAATTTTCCCATCCGTGCAAATCCAGAAGAGGTAAGGCCCGTCCAATAATAATCTTGACAATCCCCTTTGAGATTCTTCCTTTGATTTGAAGAGAACTCATCCGGGATGATTCCACACACAAGGAAGTTTCCTAGATCGGCGAACCATGGCACCTCCTTCATTGAAATAGCCAAGATTTTCTCGTCATGGAAGGAGTCATTGATTTCAAGACCATCATGCGGGCCTCCCCTCCTTCTCCAAACGAGACAAGTAGGCCACCACTTGATTTTCACTCCCTTTTCGATCTTGGATGTCAATATCAAACTCTTGCAACAATAGAACCCATCCCATCAACCTAGCTTTTAAATCTTTCTTTCTCATAAGATAGCGAAGTGCCGCATGATTCGTATGAACAATAACCTTTGCACCCATCAAGTATGGGCGGAACTTCTCAATTGCAAACACAATGGAAATGAGCTCTTTCTCTGTAACGATGTAATGACTTAGGCATCATTCATGGTCTTACTAGCATAGTAGACCGAATGAAAAATCTTGTTGATATGTTGCCAAAAACAGTTCCAATCGCTACATCACTAGCATCGCCCATGAGCTCAAAAGGAATACTGCAATTAGGAGCGGTGATAATGGGAGTTGTTGTCAACTTGCACTTTAGCAATTCAAAAGATCTCATGCAATCATCATTGAAGTGAAACTTAGCATCTTTCTCTAAGAACTTGCACAATGGGTTCACCACTTTAGAAAAATCCTTTATGAAGCGCCGGTAAAACCCTGCGTGACCCAAGAAACTTCTCACGCCTTTCACTGAAGTTGGAGGTGGAAGTTTATAAATCACCTCTATCTTCTCCTTGTCGACCTCTATGCCATTCTTTGAAATTTTGTGGCCAAGGACAATGCCTTTCTCGATCATAAAATGACATTTCTCCAAATTTAGCACCAAGTTCGTTTCTTCACACCTTGCCAATCCTTTATCCAGATTCGCCAAGCAATCATCAAAGGAATCCCCGACTACCGAGAAATCATCCATGAAGACTTCAAGGTAGTCTTCTACCATATCCGTAAAGATCGCCATCATAAACCGTTGAAAAGTCGTCGGTGCATTGCATAAGCCAAATGGCATCCGCTTGAAAGTGAAAGTTCCATAGGGACAAGCAAAAGTTGTTTTCTCTTGATCTTCCGGGGATATAAGGATTTGGTTGTAGCCCGAACATCGATCTAGAAAGCAATAGAAAGCATGGCTGGCCAACCAATCAAGCATTTGGTCAAGGAAGGGGAGTGGAAAATGGTCTTTCCTTGTGACTTTGTTTAGCTTCCGATAGTCCATACACACTCTCCACCCAATCACCGTTCTTGTGGGAATCAACTCGTTCTTGTCATTGGTGACCACCGTTATGCCCCCTTTTTCGGGACATTACACAGAGAAGTCCACGAACTGTCGGAAATAGGGTAGACCACCCCAGCATCCAACCATTTGATAATCTCCTTTTTGACCACGTCTTGCATGGCTTCATTGAGTCTCCTTTGATGTTCAATGGAGTGTTTGGCATCTTCCTCCAAGTTAATATTGTGCATGCAAAATGTGAGGCTTATCCTCCGAATATCTGCCAAAGACCACCTAATAGCTTTCTTCCTCTTGTGGAGCGCCGCCAATATAGAGTCAACCTGCACGTTGGTCAAACAATAGGAAAGAATAATCGGTAAAGTAGAACAAGGGCCAAGAAATTCATACCTAAGATGTGGAGGCAATGGCTTTAACTCCAAAGTAGGAGGCTCTTCAATTGAAGGCTTTGTAGGAGGAGTTTTCCTATTTTCAAGATCCAAGGAAAATTTTTGGGGTGTATAGTTGTACGACCCCATTCCTTGCAAAGAATTCACACATTCTATGAAGCCATCCATCTCGTCATCATCAAAGTTGAGCAATACGACATCCAACATACCACCTACATTAATCGTGGCACTTGTATCATCAATAATTACATGGGTCAAAAAGTCCATGCGAAAGAACACATTTCATTGCTATTCGGTTGCCGCATAGATTTTCACACGTGGAACACCACCTTTTCATCACCCACTCGGAAAGTGAGTTCTCCGGCTTCCACATCAACAAGATCCTTCCCCGTAGCAAGGAAAGGTCTTCCAAGAATAATCGGTACCTCATAGTCCACTTCACAATCAAAAATAACAAAATCCGCTGAGAGAATGAACTTATCAACACAAACCAATACATCTTCAATCACTCCCAACGGTCTCTTCATTGTACGATCGGCCATTTGTAATCTCATAGATGTGGGTCTTGGTTGCCCACTTACCAAGGTCTTGAAAACCAAATAGGGCATCAAATTGATACTTGCCCCAAGATCACAAAGAGCTTTGACAAACTCGGCACTTCCAATGGTACAAGGGATTGTGAAACCACCGGGATCTTCCAATTTAGGAGCCATCGAATGCACAATTGCACTCACTTGATGAGTGACTTTGATAGTTTTAAAATTCATCGACCGCTTCCTTGTCACCAAATCCTTCATAAACTTTGCATAACCGGGCATTTGCTCTAAGGCTTCAACTAATGGCACATTTATTAAGAGACCCTTCATCATGTCAATGAATTTTTAAATTGGTTCTCGCCATTTTTCTTGGCGAGCCTTTGAGGATATGGAGGAGATGGCTTAGAAAATGATGCCTTAGCCTTTTGCACTACCGGTTCAGGTTATGTCAATAACTTGATCCCTAGACTGGTTCACTTCCTCTTGAGTCTCTTCCACCGTGTCATCAATATCAATCCGCAGTTCATCATTTGCTTGCACCACATTGTTCGAGATCTCTTCTTCTTCTACCACTTGCTCATCCACAAGTTGCCTTTTACTTGAGGTAGGTGCATTCCCACCTCTTCCACTTCTTGTATTAACGGCCATGGAATGCCCTATGTTGTTCCCACCCTTTGGGTTCACCACCGTATCACTTGGTAGTGACCCCTTAGGACGAGAATTTAAAGCTTGAAAAATTTGCCCCATTTGCACTTATAAGTTGCGGATCGATGTGTTGTGTGAGGCAAGTTGGGTATCGGAATCGGCATTCTTCTCCATCATTTGCTTGAACATGTTCTCAATATGGCCCATTTTATTTTTGGAAGAACTAGGACCATGGGAAGGATAAAGAGGTGGGTTGCTCGGTTGTTAATACATCGGGGGCCTTTGAGAACCCGACGCCCTATTTCTTTGATTGTTATTCCACCCGCCTTGATTGTTTCCTCTCCAATTGCCTTGGTTATTGTTGTTATGCCAATTCCCTTGACTATTGCCTCCACTCCAATTGCCTTGATTGTTGTTGTTATTCCAATTGCTTTGATTGTTTCCACCACTCCAATTACCTTGATTGTGAAATTTCAATTGCCTTGATTATTTTGAGGTCTCCATTGTTGTTGGCTAGGGCCTTGGAAGTTATTTCTTTGCCCTTGAAAGTTGTTCACATATTGGACCTCTTCTTCTTGGTCATTATAAGATTCATCTTAATCAAATTCACTATCATCTTGCACAAAATTGTCCACTCTTTATTGCACTTGTGGACTTCTTGTTCTTCACTTTTTCACCATCATACTTACTCTTTCCATTGCATTGACTTGCCTCGGGTTTTGCACTTGTTGAAGTTGAGCCTTTGCCAGTTGGTTCATGGTGGTAGTCAACTCGGCTATGGCTTGTCCATGATTATGCAACTCTTTGTGAAGGAGAATCACATTGGGATCACCTTGTGGAACATTGGCCCGAGATTTCCACGCCGATGAAGTATCCGCCATCACATCCAAGATATCACACGCCTCCCCATAAGGCGTAGTCATGAAGTTCCCACTAGCAAGTTGATTCACTAGACATAGGTTGGTTGAATTGATCTCCCGATAGAAAGTTTGTTGAATCATATTCTCCGTCATATCGTTGTTGGGGCACTCTTTCAGCATTGTTCTATACCTTTCCCATATCTCGTGTAGTGGTTCATTGGGCTATTGCTTGAATGCTAGAATTTCATCCCGAAGAATAGCCATGTACCCGGGAGAGAAGTACTTAGAAATAAATTTCTCCGCTAATTCATCCCACGTATGAATGGAATGATTTGGCAAATGCTCCAACCAATCTAGAGCTCCCACCATAGAAAGAAAGAAAAAAGCCTTAGCCTCAAAGCATCCTTGGAGACATTTGTTTGTTTGCTCCCCCAACATGTATCTACGAACCCTTCAAGTGTTTATATGCATTTTAACCCGGTGCACCGGTGAAGAACCCTCGTTACTCGAGCAAACTGAGCATCACATTGGTTATTTAGAATTTGCCCGCCCTAATACGGGGAGGGACTATAGCACTTGCATACCCTTCATTCGGCAACACTCGGTGTGGAGCCATTCATGGTGGAGATGGGGGTGGAGTGGGAACATTGTCTTGAGGCGCTCAGCCTCGTCTATTGGCTTGAGGTTCAAGAGGGACCTCATCCATTTGATCATCCTCAACATCCACATCCCCCAAAGCTATGTTTTCGAGATCATTGTTTGCCGTGATGTTGCACCTATAATACTCACACGTTAGTAACAAGGAAGGAAAAGAAGATATCCCAAAAACACACCTAAATATATAGGTAACACCATTTTTTTAGCTCCACGGCAACGGTGCCAAAAATTGATCTCGTCCAATTTCACTCCTCTATTTGAGGTTATGAAAACGGTCGATGCAATAGTAATACCCAACAAAAGTCGGAGTCGAATTCCGCTGGGAGCTATATGTATGGGAGTTAGTAGTATATATCTTAGCGTGTGAATTTGTATATCTAAATTTGCACTTCCGCAAAATTAGTTGTTTTAAAGTTTAATCTAAACTACAATTGTAATTTAAGAAATAAAACTAGAAGATTATTTTTGTTATTTTTTAAATGTTGTAAAAGGCATAGGGGTATGACCTTCGCCTAGGTTTTGCCTAACGGGTTGTAAACATTAAAGCTTGTTTTATTGGTCGGGGTGTATTATAGCTATCAACACTCGGTTACCCACTTACTACCTCTCAGTCAGAGAGTGATTTTACCCAATTTGGCTTTCTCAAGTCCAAATAGGTATTGAACAAAACGGTTGATAAAAAGTTCAAGTCGGGTTTTACTATCTCTAGGTTCAACCCTTTAATTGGATTTATCAATCTCTCAATTGACCCAATTTCGTGCTAGCCAAATTTTCCTAGACTAAGTCTCTCTTTCTCAAGTAGAGACCAAGTCAAATAGGCATGAACTAATGTTTGCAACCATTAATTCGTCAAATAAAATCAAGAACAAGGCTAAATAATAAACATCCAACCATAAACAAGCAATAAATCAAACACCCATAAAGTTTACACACTAGGGTTGGGTCACAACCCTAGTGAAAATCTAGCTACTCATATTTAAAATGGAAGAAATAGGAGAAGAAATGATAATTAAACCTATATTGCTAATTAAAATGATAGACTCCATGTTCAAAAAGCTCAAAATAGCAAAAACTACTAAAAAGAGTAAAAGGAACAGTCTACTGTAGCAGCTGGTGTCCAAAAGAATTGACCTAAAATTGTGAAACTCGTCTATTTATACAAGGCTGAAAATTTCGGATAAAAATACCCTTCAGGAGGTTCTGCGGCCGCATAATTCCATGTGGGGTCTGTAAATTTCTTCAACTGGTCAAGAACTGGAGGTCTGCAGCCGCCTAATTCTGATTTGCGGCCGCAGGGCATTCTTTCTGCGGTCCGTACTTTTACATTTGCGATCGCACTTGATCTTCTATGGTCCGCGCTTTTACACCTGCGGCCACACAACTGATGTGCGGACTGCACTTCTGGGAGACTTGGAATGCCCATTTTCTGAAGTTTTGTTCCTAGCCATCTTCTGCAGCTGCACAATTCATTTGCGGACCACACTTTGCACAAAGATCTGTTTCCCTTTTCTTCATCATCTGCGCCCGCAGATGATATTCTACGGTGCGCACTTCTGAGCTTTTGTGTCTTTTATGACCTTGAGTTTATATTACTTCTTTTTGAGTTGGATTTCATCTCGGGAGTCTAGCTTCCAATATTCTTGCAATTTAGCACTATTTATCAGTTTTCGGGAACACAATTAAACGCTTTTGCACTAAAACAAAAGCTAAAAGACGCTAATAAGTAGTCAAAATCCCCACTTATCATAGATCTCCGGTGGGTTGGTTTTAGCCAGGTGAGGCTAAGCTATTGGGTACTGACTTGGTTCAGGATGCTTTGGACAAGGTTAAATTGATTTAGGAGCGGCTTCACACGACGCAGTCTAGACAGAAGAGTTATGCCGATAGGAAGGTTTGTGATGTTGCTTTCATGGTTGGGGAAAAGGTGTTATTTAAGGTTTCGCCCATGAAGGGCGTTATGAGGTTCGGGAAGAAGGGCAAGCTAAGCCCTCGGTATACTGGGCCGTTTGAGGTACTTCAGAGGATTGGAGAGGTGGCTTAAAAGCTTGCCTTGCCACCTAGTTTGTCGAGTGTGCATCCATTATTTCATGTTTCTATGCTCCGGAAGTATGTCGACGATCCGTCTCATGTTTTGGATTTCAGCACGGTTTAGTTGGATGGTGAATTGACTTATGATGTGGAGCTGTTAGCCTTTTTGGGTCGGCAGGTTTGAAAGTTGAGGTCAAAGGACATAGCTTCAGTGAAGGTGCAGTGGAGAGGTCAGCTAGTTGAGGAGGCTACTTGGGAAATAGAGCGGGAGATACGGAGCATATATCCATACCTATTTGAGACTCCAGGTACGTTTCTAGACCCGTTCGAGGACGAATGTTTGTTTAAGAAGGGGAGGATATAATGACTCGACCAGTCGTTCTGAGAGTTGCAACCCCATTCCCCCATTTACTGCTCATTTTGTACCTTATAGCTGTTACGTGACTCGCGGCGGTAGTCGTCGGGTCCGAAGAGATTTCGAAATGAAATGAGACACTTAGTCTCTTGGTTGAAATCTTAAGTTGGAATGGTTGACCGAATGTTGACTTATGTGTAAACGACTCCGGAATAGAGTTTTGATAGTTCTGTTAGCTCCGTTGGGTGATTCTGGAATTAGGAGCTTGTCCGGATTGTAATTTGGAGGTCCGTGGTGGAATTAGCTTGAAATGACGAAAGATTGGATTTGTGAAAAGTTTGACTGGGATTAGACTTTTGATATTGGGATCGGATTTCGATTACGAAAATTTGAGTAGGTCCATAATGTCGTTTGTGACTTGTGTGAAAATTTTGGGGTCAGTCGGACGTGATTTGATAGGTTTCGGCATCGTTTGTAGAAGTTGGAATTCCTTAGTTTCAATAGGCTTTGAATTGGGGTGCGATTCGTGTTTTTGATGTTGTTTGAGGTGATTTGAGGGATCGAAGACTAAGTTCGTATGAAGTTATAGGACTTGTTAGTATGTCTGGTTGAGGTCCCGGGGGCCTCGGGTTGATTTCGGATGGTTAACGAATCGAAAATGGAACTTGGTGCATGGCTGAAGCAGGGATTCTGCTGGTGTAATTGCACCTAAGGAGCTTTGATCGCAGGTGCGAGTTGAGGATGCGCAGACGCGGCCAAGATTGGGGAGGACTGTGGTCGCAGGTGCAAGGAGTTTTCCGCACCTGCGTCGCCGCAAGTGCGACGTGATGGGTGCAGAAGCAGAAGTTGCGCATGTGCGATGGGGAATTCCGCACCTGCGGTTGCGTAGATACGGGGGAAAGGACCGTAGAAGCGGAAAGGTAGCAGGGTTCTGGGTCCGCAGAAGCGAGTCTGCAGGAGCGGATGCATGGGCCGCAGTAGCGGAGCAAATCGTAGAAACGGAATTTTGGTTGCTTTTGCGATGCCGCAGAAGCGGTTAAGTGTCCGCAAAAGCGGAAAACCTGGCGGATTATTTAAAACAAGGGTTCGCGATTTAGCTTCATTTTAAACATTTCAGGCACGTTTTTTGGCGATTCTTGAGAGGAGTTTCGAGGGGTTTCTTGAGGTAAGTCCCTTTTTTTTTAATCAATAATCTTGTTTCCCCATTGATTTCCCACCTAGTTAGTGTGTATTTAAGATGTAAATTGGAAGTTTGAGGCTAGGGATTTGGAGAGTTTAATTTGGGAATTTGAGTGACGATTTGGAGTCGGATTTTGGTAATTTTGGTATGGTTGGACTCGTGGATGATTGGGCTTTCGGATTTTTTGACTTTTAACGAATTTCGAGACATGGGCCCGAGGGCCGGCTTTCGAGTCGATTTTTGACTTTTGAATTATAACTTAGCATTTTCTTATGGAATTGATTCCTTTAGCCCGTGTTGATTGTATCGCATTGTCTGTGGCTAGATTCGAGACATTCGGAGGCCGATTCGCAAGGCAACGGCTTGCTAGCGGAGTGATTCGAGTTGCTTGAGGTAAGTATCGTATTTAAACTTGGTTGAGGCATTAGTTTCCTGAGTTTTTGTGATAGCCACGTGCTTTTGGGTGTGCATCTGTGTGGGGATGATCCCGCGTGCAGGCACCGAGGTTGTATAATCATGTCTGGGTTGTGCTCGATATCCTATAAGCCCAGAAATGACTGTTAAACTTCTAGCTTTGGTATCTAATATGTGGTAAGAGTTATGCGATCTAATTGATCCATGAAGAGTCTGCTTAGAGGTTTAATCCTTGAATGAACCTGATAAATGCCTTTCATTAATGAAATTTCCGGATTGAGCTACGATAGCACACTTTGCACATGCCTACACTTTAGCATGTTATTTATACCAGTTGAGGGATAGGAAAATTTTATTTCATTCATGATATATGTGTACACTTGCTATTTCTTTTGTGTGATATTTTGGACCGAGGCCTGCGTCCATGCCGAGCGGATTATGTTATTTGTAAATGAGTTGTCCGTGCGGATCCACATATTGATATTATTAGCACGTGAGTTATCCGTGGAGCACATGAGTTGTCCGTGCGGATTCATATATTGACATAATTGACACGTGAGTTGTCCGTGTCGCACGTAAGTTGTCCGTGTAAATTCTATTGTTAGCATGTGAGTCGTCCGTGCAGCACGTGACTTGTCCGTGCAGTGTGTGAAACTTGTAGTTTCTTGATCATTTATTTGATTTACTTGTTTCTTTCCCCTACATGCCATAATACTATTGAGCAGGATATTTGAGGACCAGTGCACATGCACACACGGATATACGTATCACGAAACCTTATGGGCTAGCTCTAAATCTCATAATATGTTAATAAAAAATGGCAGAATTGTACTGATTTACCTAGTAACCTAAACAATTGAGCTTCTCTTACCTTGCCTTGTTTATTTGCGATATTTATTGAGTTGGTTGTACTCACACTACACCCTGTACCTCGTGTGCAGATCCAGGTGCTTTCGGTCGCGGCGGTTGCTGAGTTGTGGAGTTCGAATTTTCAGAGACTATCGAGGTAGCTGCTTCGTGTTCGCAGACCTTGACTCTCCCTCCTTATCTTCCATTTTATGTTTCAGTTTTTGTTTCCTAGACGGTGCATTAGACTGTGTTTTTATATAGATGCTCATGTACTCGGTGACACCCCGATCTTGAGAGAGATTTTGTATTGAATTATGACTTCTTACTCTGTTTTCAAAAGATTTTCCTTAATTTTGATTGCTTCCGTATCTTTCAAAGCTTTAGAGTGTTGGAAAAGTCTGCGTAGTCGGGTTGCCTAGTACTATGATAGGCACCATCACGACATGTTGGTTTTGGGTCGTGACAACAAAATTGGAATGCGAAGGCTCAAGGATGTGAATTGATGCTCTCATTAGGGGGAGTTAATACGCGTTGTACTCTTTTTTCTTTACAAAGTTTTGTCCCGTTGGGTTTTTCTGCAAGGTTTTTAATGCAACAACCCAAAAGGCGTATTGTTAGATATGTGTACTCTTTTTCCTTTACTAGAATTTTTTCTCCCTGGGTTTTATTTTAGTTAAGGTTTTAACGAGGCACATTATCTGTTGGATAGACATTCAAGGAGGAGTGTTATAAATAGAATTGTATTTAAGGTGAATGTCTATATTTTAGAGAGATTCTAAGGTTTGTTACGTGGTGGCTAAGTCACTTTTTCCCTATAAACAGAGGAATTTTATTCCCTTGTAAACCATCCCAAATTAATAAGAATTCTCTCTCCACTTTTCTCTGCAATATTCTTTTCTTCTTTTATTGTTTTATAACACTAAGAATTTTTTATGCACTTAGCTATGTATTGCAAAACAAACTGATATATATATATATATATATATATATATATATATATATATATATTAAAAGGAGAGGAAAAGACCTCCACATTACGCCAAGTGGCAACATCATGATAGGCCACTTGGCAATTTAGGTTTATTTTTTTAATGTAAATTTTAAAATTTTAAATTATGCATTATGTGTTTTTAATAATTAGTTACTCTCTTTGAGTTAAAAAAAATTAGAGTTTTAAAATTATTCTAAAATAAAAATAAATAAAAAAACTACCAATTCAAATGGGGGAGTAGTTTCTTCCTAATATGATAGTTTATATCTATAAAATATTAAAATATTTTTTATATATATAGAAAATAATTTGATTTTGAATTTAAAGATAAAAATATTATTTCGAATTTATAGATAGAAATATTTGAGTTGAGATAAGATAATCTATATCTATATATTATTAAAAGGAGAGAAAAAAACATCTACATTAAGGCAAGTGGCAACATCATAATAGGCCACTTGGCAATTTAGGACAAAGTTAATTAGGCTAGGTAATAATTAGTTTTTTTTAATTTAAATTTTCAAAAAATTAAACTATGCATTATGTGTTGTTAATAATTAGTTACTCTCTTTGAGTTAACAAATTTGGAGTTTTAAAATTATTCTAAAATAAAAAAACGAAAATAGGAAGAAAAAAAACTGTCAATTCAAAATATTTCTAGAGTAAGAAAATATATATATCTATATTATATTAAACGAGAAATAGTATCAAAATATTAAGCTAATTGAACGAATACGCAAATTATTTCTCTATGATGCAATAGTTACTGTTGGTAATGGATATCGTCTTCAATATATTTACATATTCATATGTAGAGATATACAAGTAGTAGTGGAGTCAGGAATTTTATTAAGAAGAATCAAAATATAAAGAAGTAAATAAACTAAAAAACTAAGGTAATTCAACTTATATTAACAAAAAACTTATTTAGCTATACAATGTAATTGTTCACCGAAGAAATATCAATTGACATCCTTAAACTAACATGGCTCCGCCACGATACACAAGTGAAAAATATATCTGTACAACAATGTTAATAGACGTACACAAAAAAGAGCCATCTCAGATCAGCAGTTGTACATAAATTCCTTGAGTATGATAAGGTTGTCTCATATGCATTCAAATACTTGCGCATCTCTATTAGCTAGACGTTTTGGGTTGAAGAGAAGGAGAGAGAAGAGAACACAAACAAGAAAAGAAACGGCAGGAATTTCTTTTGGTTTGCATTGATTAGGAAGAAGATATTTATTAGTGAGTCCAGGTCCTTTAAGCGCTACGGAAAATGTTTCACAGTTGTACATGAAAATAAAAAGATCAAAAACTATTTGAAATGCGTCTGCCGGGAGTCGAACCCGGGTCTATTGCTTGGAAGGCAATTATCCTAACCGTTGGACTACAAACGCTTGTTGTTGGAATTATTATTATCACTTATATAATTGGTTCAGAAGTGAGTCAATTGAATTTGTCTTTTCCACTTTGCATCTTTCAGTTAAATATTATACTAAAATTGTGGATGTGTTCAAAATCTATGACAACAAATATTTGGTGTTTAGCTCGTAGAGATAGTATAACTCAATCAATAAGAACTTATAGCCTGTTTGGCCAAGTTTTTCTCATGTCAAAAATATTTTTTTCAAAAAAAGTTATTTTTTTTTTAAGTTGAAGTGTTTGGTCAAGCTTTTAGAAGAAATAAAAAAGTGCTTTTGAGTAGAAGCAGAAGTAGAAAAAAGCACTCTCCAGAAGTACTTTTGAGAAAAATACGCCACTTTTTAATTTCTGGCCAAACACTAATTGCTGCTCAAAAGTATTTTTCAAATTAATTAGCCAAATACAAATTATTTTTTACTAAAAATACTTTAAAAAAATACTTTTAAGAAAAAACATTTATCAAAATAAACTGATTTTAGAAGCTTGACAAAACGGGCTATCAGTACCTGCCAAATTCAACCAAGCTATTATGGAAACTACTTGATTATTTTCTTGAGAAGTTGAACTTTGTTTAGAGATCCTTGTGTATAAGTAACATACCAATACGTTTGTTTAGGCTAATTAAAGACACCATTGCCTCATCTCTTTTAGAGTTGAAAACAAAATGTCTCTAGCAGTACTTTCTAATGCAATCGGCTGCTGGCTTGAGGAAACTTCCTCTTATCCTTGATTGCTATACTCTTATTTACTCTTCACATTTATGTTTTCTACCCTATTGTAATCAATCTTTTTTTAATTTCAAAAACAATTAAAACTAAGGACAAAATGGAAAAGAATAATTAATTACACTTTAATTTTCTAAAATAATAAATCTTTTGACCAGTTATTTTCAGTAATCATGACAACCAAAATGGACCCGAGGGAGTAAGATAAAATTACTGAGAAAACACACAGTAACTCTTAAGAGTCTTTCGATTTGCAAATAAATTATACCTAGATTATAATATCAAAATTAATAATAGCAAGATTGTTTAATGAATGTACTCTAATAGGCAGATGTTTGTTCATTGAATTAAAAATGGAATATGTGCAATGTAAAACATGAATTTGATTTTACAATTAACAAATTTGAATAAACTTTTACCTCAAACATTGGCCTTTTTAAAGGACTTTGGGAAAAGAGTTTTGGAGAAGCACGTTTATCTTTTGGTTGTTTTATCCCGAGATAGCTATTTAAAGTATATGACAATTATGGTATAACTTTATTTATATCAAAACTCAAAATTTAACCAAAAAACTAAATAATCTCATATTTTGTCCCGAAATTATTGTCTCTTAACCAAACGACCCATAAGAGTAAGGAAAACTCTCTCCCTGCTCACATTTGTCGATAGGAAATTATTAATAAAAAGGATTTTTTGATTGTTATACTCTTATTTACTCTTCACATATAGGTTTTCTACGCTATGTAAGGAGAAAATGGAAAAGAATAATTAATTACACTTTAATTTTCTAAAATAATAAATATTTTGACCAGTTATTTTCGGTAATCATAACAACCAAAATGGACCCGAGGGAGTAAGATAAAATCACTGAGAAAGCACACAGTAACTCTTAAGAGTCGTTCGATTTTCAAATAAGTTATACCTAAATTATAATATCAAAATTAATAATAGCAAGATTGTTTAATGAATATATTCTAATAGGCAGATGTTTGTTCATTGAATTAAAAATGGAATATATGCAATGTAAAACATGAATTTGATTTTACAATAAACAAATTTGAATAAACTTTTACGTCAAACATTGGCTTTTTTAAAGGACTTTGGAAGAAGAGTTTTGGAGAAGCACTTTTGTCTTTTGGTTGTTTTATCCCGAAATTAGCTATCCAAAGTAATATAAAATTATGGTAACACTAATTCTGAAATTATTTATACCGAAACTAAAATTTCAACTAAAAAACTAAATAATCTCGGAAATTATTATCTCCCAACCAAAGAGTAAAGAAAACTCTCTCCCTGCTCACATTTGTCAATAGGAATGAACTTACCCACATATACATGGAATCAATGAATATATGACATTGTATCCTTTACATATACTTCTACCATATATTTTTACCACAATATATTAACCATGTTTAACCAACATGATTACGAAATTGTTTGGAGACAGACGGGGCATAGATTGATTCTTATAGAAACCCAAACTTCCATTGCTTGTTTCTTGAAGAAGCATCTGAACGTTGCAGTAGTATTTTGCTTCAAAATCAATTACTAATAAATAAAAATGTTATTCTCCAAGTCCAAAATTGTGTGAACAAATACTCCCTTTCCACGTTAGGAAAATATTCGTAACGAAGAAAGAACAATTTTGAAATTTCAAATGAAATAGTACGAGTTATCTGCATGGGGTACTAAAAAACACAAGTAAAACAGTCTGCCTGAATTTTAACTTTTAAATCAAGCATTCCTATGCCTTCAAGCGATGGATGATGGGTGTGATTTGACCACTGCTGCGAATTAGCTTTGGAGGATCAAACTCAACTATCAGTCATGAACTGAAAATAACAACAAACTTGAAGAAAACCACTTCGAGAAATCAAAATAGAGTCGTGACCTCATAGAAAATTACACGCGCACTCATTAAAAGGTGTTACAAAAATAATCATCTTACCTCTACAAAGCTTATACGACAGGGATTGTCCTTGTAAAGGGACAAGAATTATCACCAAGCAAATCATTGTCCTTTCTATCTAACCAAAAAAATATAGGACCAAAGGGGAACAAAAAAGAGTTAAAATATTGTCTGCGGAAAAATGATACATGCACCCTCTGTCACTGGCTTCACCATCTCTTCACAGCATCTCAATGAGGTTTCAGTATCACATGCCTGATTTACATGCTTCATTTCATAGTAGTTGTGCCACCATAGCAGAAAAAAACTACAAACTGGTAAGAGGCTCGTAGCAAGTAAAGCAGTTAGCAGGACCTTCTGCACAAAAATCACTAGGTTTGTGCATTTGCATCATAAGAAGTAATCCGGCGTTCTTCGGGTTACATCTGGCTCCCCTCTCCTTGGAGCTGGTTCAAACTGCAAAAGAAATATTTTTCAGACTTCACGAATAGTTGCCATTTTAGTAGAGTATCAGATACAGTAAACTAATTAGCAAACCTACTCGTCTGAGCTTGATGAAAGAAAACTGTACCAGAAATGAGGGGAGACCAACAAAAAAAATAAAGAAAAGCAAAAAGCAGAGACCTGAATGAATGTGCGCTCCCTGGAATCATCAACTTCCAAGATGGATGCCATATTGCCACAACGGTAACAATAATTAGGTGCACTAAAAATGGTAACCACCTTTTGATCCTGTAATGACAGCATCGCTCATCAATCTTTCGTTCTCTTAGACCAAAACAAACTTTTACATAAAGAAAAAGGATTTAAAGGAGAAATTACGTGGGCCCAATTGAATCCCTCCATAACCAGCTGGTGTGCTCTAGCAATTAGCTTCAAGTTGTTGGTATGATTAAACTGCTCAGAGATATCCTGTTGGAGTTCATTGACAAGATAGCAAAAGCTTCATTTGCTGACAAGAACAAATAAGTACTCATACATCAGAGGGAGAAAAAGGTTTAAGTGATATGCAAATTACTTGGCCAAATGTATATCCAGCACCCCTAGGTGAGATACCCCAACCACAACGATCATCAGGATCAGACCATAAAAGATCACACATAGCACCCTCGTGTGGAACTTCTTGTACACGGTCAAAATTGCGAATATTATCAAGAGTTTCAATAGATGGAGACAAACCACCGTGGAGGCAGAAAATCTCTGACTCAACCTACAAAAGATCCCAAAAGAACCCATTAAGACCAGAATTGCATACCAAAGACAACAATCTAAAATTCTAACTAATAAGAAAATGTATATAAGGCATATTTTAAGAGTTTTCTAAAATTATACAGCAAGGTAACAGCCTGTAACACTCCAACTAATGATATTGTCCAAGTTAGACCTAGATCCACACGGCTTTGAGAAACATCACCAAGGTCTGCGGTTTGCTCCCTAAATACCGAACATCATTTTCGTGTTCCGCCGATGTGGGATTTGCCTAAAGTATCACGTACTCAGTTAACTCTGCGTCCTTGCTAAGGTTTGCCCCATCATCGCTCAAGATTGCACATAGAGTCCCTCTAAAATCATACGTAGCAGCTCAACCCACAGTGATAATCTCCATTTCGAACTTAGGTCAACACCACTTTAAAACGAGCCGCTAGGGTCTAAGACTTGCTTCCTTATACACAAAATATTTATCATGTATTTTTGTTGATATAGGATTGCCTAGGGTGTTACACATCTATCCAAATTGTTGAGCTGAAAAACACTACACATAATAGCAACAATTATGCTGATTCTTTTACATATTAGTGGCTATGTTTTTTTTCTTGATCCGCCAGGCTAGCAATTTACAGTTCTATGTCAAAGTACTAGGTCAAATACAACAGTTACCTCTTCCCTTAACTCCAACACCAGATAGATAGGAACATAAACCTCTCCCTCCCCCTCCCCCTCCCCCTCCCCCTCCATGTATATATGCCATTAGCCACTGCTGGAACATGGACAGCCATTTTATCTCAATCAAAATGGGCAAAGAAAGCCTGTGTTGATTGATCAGTAAGAATCCACCTTTTTGAAATCCCGTCCCTGCCTCTCATCTAACTCGGCTTTCCCTGTTCCTTTGAGAACACTATGGACAAACCAGATTTCAGTCTGAACTTTTCGAATAGATTGTGTGTTAAAGATGGTCTGATCTTATTTAACACGAATTTCTACATTCACCAACCATACTCCTAACAGGATTATTATTACAAACAAATTATAACAAACAAATATCCGAGTTGTAGTTTTGAAAAAAGGTTATTCTGATACACATATTTGATTCTAAATCCAATGAAATCATGTATGAACAAAGGCAAATTGATAGAGCTTCTAAGTGAGTATGAGGTATTTAGTTTGCAAACTCTTTAAATCACTTTTTCAGAATAATTGAAAACACTTTATGCCACATCGAGTTCCAACTTTGATTTTGGGTTTTGCAAACCCAAATAGGGCTTTCATACGTTGAACAAAGTCCATTTAAGGCAATTTATTGAATATTTGAATATAAAACCCTAGCATAAGGAACTCTGCTAATTCATAATCTCAATACGTGTTGGATCTTTCCGAGCCGAGGGTCTATTGGAAACAGCCTCTTCACTTTCATTGGGTAGGGGTAAGGTCTGCATACACACTAACCTCCCCAGACCCCACTTGTTGGAAATATACTGGGTCTATTGTTGTTGTTGTTGTTGTTGTTGGATCCATTTTCAAAAATAAAAACATAAATGCATTAAGCAAAGGGAATAACGTATGTGTTACCTCAGCAATATACATAATAATTTAAAAAAAAAAAAAAACAGAAACATGTGTTACGGATCAAAATCAATCCCACCAAAAAAAGGTAATTGCATAATATGTAATAAGTTAAAAGGAGGATATTATACTAACCAAAGCAGTCAGAGGAAAGTAGTCAAACAGATCTGTGAAAGTCTTCCACACATTGGCATTACCATATCTGTAAAAATGAAAATACAGAAAATCACTAAACATTTATTGCTATAAAAATTAACAATACGACGAGTTCGAAGAGCATCCAAAAGACTCAAAATATAACACAAGGGAATTGAAGATGAGCTATAATGGAAGAAAATGCGTTTTTAACCTTTTTCTTTTGGAATAAATAAAAAGCATTCTAAGTTGCAAGTTCCAATAGTTACTCTGTTTCCTTTTTCCTGCTTGATAAATAATAATGTTTCAGACTTGAGAGAGCTGTATTCTTAAATTGATAACTTCATGAACATCAACATATGCTACATGCTACAGCTGCACAATGCACATTTCAACACTTATTTTAAAGTACATACGTCAATAACCCCAATATAAACATATTTTCGTTTCTCAATATCTGCATGAACCAACTGGATCATCTTAATTAGGAAGGAGGGAATATTGTTTTGAGTCCCATACTCAATCCATCATTATCGTATAGCATTTGACACATAGCATTTTACTTTATGAACTCATATCGACTCTGTACGTTCACAAGATAAGTTATACCATACATCATATGCATGGAGGAAACTGGGAACTATCCCATTGAAGCAACTATAATTTCACCTATGTCAACTATATCATGAAAAATAACTACCATAAACTCCTTATTAAAAAAAACCTACAACTATGATAATGTCTAGGCTGTGGAGCATAGATATTGACATGTTATGAGAATTTACATATAAACAGCACGCCATAACTGTGAAAATACCAAGACAAGGAATTTGTTTAATCCAAATATTTAAACCCACCACTCCCTGCTACCTCAAGGCCAAAGAAGAGAAGGTCACACAATTTTGAAGAGGTCATACAATGTAACCTACAAGAAGTAAAAATTAAGAGGACTTACTTCCGTAGGCATTCATCATAAAACCCATAAACCTGAGTAATCTGCAAGAGACAGAGCAACAATCAGTGCTCACCACCAGATCTAATCAGGATTAAAATTCATAATGGAAATAAATTCTTTTAACTCACTGCATAAAGGGATCCATTTGATGAGGTTTATGTAAAACGTACAGACAAGGAGATCTTTAAGTCAAGAATGAAGTATACCTGGCGACTCTCATGATTACCCCTTAGGATTGTAATTCGCTGGGGATAGCGCACTTTGAGAGCCACTAAAAGCTGGGAAAAGGTGAAAAACATACGAGCTTATAGTTAAAATGGGACCATCACTAGCAACATCTACATAACACTAAGCCCATCTCAGTAGTGAAAAGGTGTTCCAGTACGATAGTGAAAAACTATTTTATTATGTATGTGACGATGTAAAACTTATGGGTTCCTGCATTCCAACATGCCAAATTCTAAAACTAACAGTGCACCCATTATATCAAACAAGTCAAACCAGCCCATGATAATTTTCACAAGAGAACTGAAGATATTTCTCCAAACATAAGAGATCACATGCAAAAAAGTACTGTCCCCAAAAAAGTATAACACGAGAAGCACAAGAAAGAGAGGCATATAGGAGATAAGTATTGCACAACTTTATCATAAACAACTGATATATCATTACTCCATCTACTTGTTTTAAGAAATAAAAGGACTTAGAAGCTTACCGTTACTGTTTCAACAGAATAGTATCCACGATCCACATAATCTCCCATGAATAAATAATTAGTGTCAGGACACTGCCAATAAAACCATATTAGGATGTGTAAGAAAAAAATATCTGATGACAATCACTTTCTTGGAAACATTAAAATGACATGTTTGCATATAACACAGGAAAAAAAATTACTAACTGAATTCTCACCTTAATTGTCACAATACAGCCGGACATTAACACCCTTAGAAACAAGCATTATGTAGCTCATATCCTTAACAGTAAAGGTAAAGAAGTCCTCGGAGCTCGATAAACAAGTGACTGAACGTATCATACACCATTTCTGAAGATCTTTCTTTTCATTTTTTCTTTCCATTGCATATTGGTTTTGATTTGCTTCATGGCAATGAAAAGGAGCTACATTTTTTACCTCTCTTGAGTTGGTGAAATGGATTATATCCAAATTGTATTGTGTTCACTTTCAGATTATCAACACAGCTTCATGAAGAATACCAAAACTAGGTTTCAACATTTGGATAACAGTATATGCAACACTGTGTATAGCTTCTAAAACATATTACGAAAATCTCCTCCTTTCTGAAGAAGAGAGAAATTCTTCCCCAACCAAACGAGTAACCAAATAACTAATATACTCTAAAATGTTCATTGACACCACGAATTGCTGTGACAAATAAAAGACAATTAAGAAATTCTTTTTGCCCTAGCATGCCCCTAGCTCATCTTCCGGCAAGAACAAATCCGTAAAGGAGAAAGCAAAGATTAAGAAAATGTGATACCTTTCCACCAATTCGAAAAAGCTCAGCAAGATCATGGAACTGACCATGAATATCACCACATATAGTCACAGGGCTTTTCACAGGCTGCAATAAGGAAAATTCAATAATCAATCTATCCATGAAGTTGGAAATATTTTGGATATAAATTACATGTAACATGTTAAAACTAAATAGTTTTGAGAAAGCTCTCAAATTCATTAAAATTATATTCCAATTATTAATCACATTCTCTCATAAAAGAAAATTACTTGACTCTGCATCTTTAAGATGATAAAAATACAAGGAGAGTCAAAATCCAGCCTATCACTACTTTCTCATAATAGATGTTCCAAATTAAGTCCTCGTGGATATGGCCTAGTGGTTGAGGCATGAGAGCAACAACCTAAAGATCCCAGGTTCGAATCCCACCTATAACACTTAGTTTGAGCATATTTGCTCTAGCTTAGGTGAGCAGGAGTACCTGGCAACCTGTACTTGTGGTTTAAAGCACGCCCACCCACCTGGACATCATTGATATAAAAAAAGGATGTCCTACAAACCAAAAAATTAATACTAAAGCACTGGTTCCAGAAGCATCTTAGGTTCATCTCGACCAAGACTCATTGAGTTGATTTTTCTTCTCCTATAACTCTTTTATGGGGAAAAGAAAGAGCTATTAGATTGATATTGATAGAGAAGTATATATTGTAAGGATTTGAATTGTGAAGAAGTAAGGAAATTAGTGGGAAAGATGATACATCAAAATGAAATAATATCATATTGGTCTAGTTGGAGGGGAAAAAGTAGTCACTTAGCGAAATGAAAAGGCAAGAGAATATAACCAATCATCAAGGTATCATACCTGCACGTTGCTCTCTTCCATTAGAATCTCCTTCGCTTTCTCACATAGTCCTCTTACCTATACAGCAACATGAGCTCCTTTATCACCAATACAGGAGGGGGACTAAAACACACGCACCATAACAAAAGGACAACATGCAGCAAGCAATTAAATAAAAGTCCAATACAAGCTGAGATGTATAAGCTCAAAACAAAGCAACTCCACTAGAAGACCCAAAGTGTCGCTAAATATAGACCTCTACTTTCCTTTTTATAAGCTTAATGGGCACCCATTTCCCTATATACAAGCTTCTGTAATAATGTATGCCATAATCTTACCGAAAACTCATCTATAATTCTGCAACAAGCCAATACCAATCTTTTCATGGATTCAAATTAGAGATATTATATTATTTTTAGAGCATTTGCAGATTCAATTACAAGTTCATGAAGAAACTAATCAAAAAATTACAAGCTCATAAACAAATTCGAGTTCATTTTTTTTAAACGTGGCAACCCCCACCCCACCCCCCGCAACTCAGGAGTCATCTGGTACTCAAACCCCCAGTACTGAAGATGGAGATCTTTTCCACTAGCCTATCCTCAATTGTCAAAACAAGATCAATTTTTTCACTTAAAAAGGTTATGACTTCACTAATTTTTTCGTCGGATCTTGGAATTCTGAAGAAAAGGGAAGTAAAGACAATTTGTAAATAAAAATGAGGATAAGTGCACTGCACGTCTGACTCACTACAATTCAGTGGCGGAGCTAAAGGGAGCATGGGGGGAAATTGCGCAAATAGGGTAAAAAAAAACTTATTTTTGTTATATATGAACTGTTGTATACCCTGAATATAAGAAAATATTCCAGTGTAGTGTTAAAGGGTGTTCAAAGATTGCCTTAGATCACAAGTTCAAATCCTACTGTGACACTCTAGTATTTTCTTGAATCCTTTATATGAATTTCTAGGAAAATGATACTAAAGAACACTAGAATGAGCATTTCCATGATTTCCCTCCATCCAAACTGAGAAGAAACTGAAAATTTTCGAAATCTTGAAATCCAAGCAACACATATATGAAGAACACACGGATCTGATTCTCAAACCCATAAATCTTAGACCAGAATATCAAGACAAATGCACGAAATTTAAGAGAAATAAAGAAGATCAGAAAACCAAGATCCGAAGAAAAGAAAAGATAAGGGAAATTGAACCTCCTGTTCGGACAAGGGTTTGCACTGCATAAGCTGAGCAATTTGTTCGTCAAGATTTCCATGAGATGCGCTCGATGGCACCGGATCCATTGCTGATTGATCTTCTTTTCTACTGCTTCTGGAGGGAACTTTGTGCAGAAACCCTAGCGGAAAAGGGGGATGAAATCAAACGGGGTTCGATTTGATTTGATTTTCTCTCAGCTCTACCCAGAGAGAGAGACAGAGAGAGAGAGAGAGGAGTGAGCGAGTGGTGGTGGTGAAACCAAAGAGGAAAGGGCGAAATAGGGAACCTCTCTTTGCTTTTTGTCCTGTTTTCGAACTTCTTCCTTCTTTTTTTCTTTTTTCGTTTCTTTTTCCATTTTGTTAGTACATTTGTATAACGTCTTTGTATTCGGAATCAACGACCTGCCTAATAGGCTATTTGGCCAATTGAGGCAAAAGCATTTCTTTTGGGTTAATTAATTTTTTCTATAATTAAGGTGTTTAGCCAAATTTTTGAAAGGAAAAAAAGTACTTTTAAGAAGAAGCAAAAAAAAGTAGTTTCTTTTTAAGATCACTTTCTTGAAAAGCACTTTTGAGAAAAATACACCTACAAGTAGTTTTTTAAAGCTTGGCCAAACACTAATTGCTGCTTAGAAGTGCTTTTCAAATTAATTAGCCAAACACAAACTCCTTCTCGTCAAAAGTTTTTTTTTAAGAAAAGCACTATTGAGAAAAGCTGTTCTCTAAATAGGTTAATTCTTGCAGCTTGGCCAAACGGGCTATAAGAGTCTCTTTGAAAAGCCATGTGTAATTATTTGGCTGTATAATTATTACGATAGTAGTTACTCAGCCTCGTAATTATACTGTATAATAATTATAATAGTTTATTTATTTGTCGTGATGTATTACAATGTAATTACCAGTGTCATGTTTGTTTGTACTAGTGTAATTACATAGTTAAACAATTTTTTTCATATTAAGATGTAAATAAATTGTCACGACCCAAAATTCACTATAGGTCGTGATGGCGCATAAGGCCGTCGTCAAGAAAGCCAACATTAATTTATCAATTTATCTACTCCTTTTATTAGTTTCGAGATCATAATCTCTATTACTTAAATAGTATAAAATAGAATTTACAAGGTAAGAAGATAATAATTACGTGAACTACAATAACGAACAACCAGTAGGAACCCCCAAAACCCAGTGTCACAAGTGCTTGAACATTTCTAAGGAGTACAATCATAATACAACATCTGTCCCGAATGTAGTAAGACAGAATAAAATAAACAGTACAATGGAGACTCGATGAACTGCGATGCATAGCCTGGAATACAGCTCACATAATCTCCTCAACAGGTGCGCCTACGCGTCAAAGTGATCATCAAATGAACCTGTCAGATCCTGTACATTTAGTGTAAAAGTGCAGCATGAGCACGTAAATCAACGCATACCCAGTAAGTATCAAGCCTAATCCCGGAGAAGTAGAGACGAGGGATCGACATCGACACTTTCTAAAGGTTCAATAAAATAATGTAATAAAACACGAGTAGATATGAAGCATACGACAATAATGGAGTAAATCTGTAAGTTACATAATCTTCCAGTTACTTCTTTTAAAGCAAGAATTTCTAAATCTTGTATTCTCTTTTAACAGCTCAAAAAAATGTCAAGTGTCATTATCAAATAATACCATGTAAATATCGGGCGTCAGTGGAGAGCTTAGCTCTTGAATATTCGTATTACTAGCGATATAACACACGATTTTGCTGAGGTCGTTCGGCTCGATCCGGAATAATGTGTACACTGCCGAGGGTTGAGCGGCACGAACCATAGATGCATCTATATACTGCCACGGCGTTCGACCCGCTCCACAAGAAAAGGAAGGAAGTTACCGAATTACGAGACACATGTTTATAATACCGCGCAAAATGAATATAACCTTTACCGTTTCTCAAATAACTCGCCCACAACTCAAAGTGGTAAGGCTTGGTCTAGTATACATATATTTATTTCTAAATCAATTTCATTTATAACTTTAATTAATTAAGCCAGCAGAACGAGTTCAAATAATTCAATTATACATGATAAAGTCCTAAGTCTACCCAGACATAAACATGTTTTAGCTACGTTCGGACTCTCGTCACCTCGTGCATACGTAGCACCCACAACTAGTTGCACATAACATTGAGTATCACCTAGGGGGTAGTTTCTCCCTCACAAGGTTAGACAGGAGACTTACCTCGCTTCGAAGTTCTAAAACCGGCTCCAACGCCTCTCAAACACCTCAAATCGATGCCCGTCTCTTCAAAACTAGTCAAACAACGTGAAAACCAATTAAAATATACCCCAATACATATAATTTAACAGTTGACAATGATTCCCAACTCCGCTCAAAAGCCAACAAAGACAACCCCCGGACCCACGTGCTCGGATTCAGAAAATTTTCGAAGATAAACTTTACCCATAACACCACAAACTAAAATATATAATTTATTTCAAATTCCACATCCAATTTCGTGGTCAAAATTTCAAAAAATACCAAATTCTAGGTTTTCTACCAAAATCCCAAATTTCTATTAATGTTCATGTTTAAATCCATATACAAACTATGTATTTAACTTTTAATAGGTGGGAATCACTTACCTTGCAATAGATGATGAAAATCTTCCCTCCAAGAGCTCCAAAAATCGCCCAACCAAATGAAAATGTGAGAGAAATGGGTTAAGTCTCGGATTAGAAATACCCCCACTGCCAAGCGACTTTCGCACTTGCATACCAAATTATCGCACCTGTGAGCTCACTTTTGCAAGACCAACCTCGCTTATGCAAATGACCATTGCCAGCTGAAGCCTCGCACCTGCGGACACTGGCTCCGTTTCTGCGGAACCGCAGGTGTGGCTAGAGTTGCGCTTCTGCACTGCTTCCCGCTTCTGTGCCACCTTCACCCGCTTCTGCGATCACGCAGGTGCAGGAAACTCTTCGTACCTGCGACCACTGCAATATCTGCCCAGCTTCCCCCTTCAGTCGCTTCTGCAAGGTCGCTTCTGCGACCAAGACTTCGTAGAAGCGGTTGCACCAGCAACTAGAATTTTTCCAGCTTTTCCTTAACTCAAAAATCCAAGCCGTTAACCATCCAGAATCCACCCGAGGCCCCCGGAATCTTGACAAATTATACCAATGCGTCCCAAATTAGTCGAAGCCTTAAACCATGTCAAACAACATCTAAATCATGAATCACGACTTAAATCAAACTTATAAATTTTCAAGTTTCCAAATTCTATATCTTGTGCCGAAACTTATCAAATCAATCCGGAATGACTTCAAATTTCACGTACAATTCACAAATGATCCACTCTAGACCAAACTTATGAAATTCTTAAATCTTTAAAATACCAACCTTCCATAATAAGCGCTCAAATACTCCCGGGTGATCCGATACTCAACTCGAACTTACGCCCAAGTCCGAAATTATCATACGAACCTATTGGAACCTTCAAATTATTATTTTGGGGTCATTTACTCAAAAGTCAAATCTTAGTCAATTCTTCCAACTTAAAGCTTTCGAAATTAGAATTTTCTTTCCAAATCAATCTTGAACTTCCCGAAATTCAATTCCGACCACACGTACAAGTCATAATACCTGAAGTGAAACTATTCAAGGCCTCAAACCGCCGAACGACGTGCTAGAGACCAAACGACCGGTCGGATCTTTAAATAAATTATACTGTGAAAAATACTAATGTAATAACAAATATTCAATATTATTTATTATTATGAATACGTATTTTTGTAAGAAAATATATTAAATAATTATAAAATAGTAAATAATATCATAATAAAATAATTGGTATTTCCATATAAATAATTTTATAACTTGAAAGAGATTAATAAAAATATTGCATAATTTAATTATAACAATGTATGTCGAATTTCAATAACAAATAAGATAAGCTCATTTGGTGCTTATTTGGTCTATTAATGAAGGTTATTGTAGCAATTATAGTGAAAGGAACAAAACTTGGAGAAAATGTATAAAGCATGGCTGGTCCATCGAAGGATTATGATCTATGGGAAGAAGCTACAAGGCGCTCAAACTTCTTTATAACTGACTAACAAAATGGTTTTAATGAATTAATATCCCAAATGAAATTAATGAATCAACCATTAATACTAATTATATGCAACATGACAACGTCAGATTACATAATGAAAAATCTGTCTTATTTGTTTCCTCATATAAAAAATATTAATCTCTGCACACGTGCGTTGCACGTGTATTCTATATCAATTTTCACAAATATGTATCGAAATAATTATGATCACAAGTATATTATAAATAGTAACTTTTGTTGGAAACATAACTATAAATTGAACTTTACGAGAAGTTGCCACTAGAACACTAATTATTTTATGTATAATTACATTAGTTTTATTTGATAAGATACAAACACTTATGTTGGTATATATTTTATCATATCTTTATCATTATCATAACTATGGTAGAAAACATAAAATACCCCTTTTATACTATAATATATAGTTATTCATGTGAGAAAATATATTTTAGAAATTATTTAACCATAAATTTTATCAAATGCCAAAAAAATGCATTGAAAATTATTTCAGAAAGAATTGAACACATATCGTTCATTTTCTAACAGGAAAGGATGCATTTTATTTAAAACTCCTTTTTATTCTTTCTTTGTTGGTTTTTGTTTGAGAAACTTTTACTACATTCAAATGTTTAGCCCCTTAAAAAGTAAGATATTTCTCTAGAATCTAACTTCTATTAAAAATTCAATTCTGACTAATAATCGAGAGCAAAATCTTGCTCACATAGCCATACGCGAAATATCATCAGGTAAGCTTTCATTCCGAAATGTTAATACGAATACATACATAGAAATTGAAAACCAAATTAAAAATCTACAATTATAATTCATGCAGGTAACACTCAATGAATAATTATACCATCAAAATTGATACAATATTTCTGAGTGACCTGAATTAACATAGACTCAGAAATTTTTACATGTAAAGTCCAGAAATTATACACCAAATAAAGAAAAAAGGAAAAAGAAGATGAAAACATTACATGAACCAGTTACTTACTTTAGTAGATAAACCCTGCCTTGCCGTAGATCCCAAACTTTGCTTCTTCCTTTAAATATAAAACAATATGGTATAAACAAATTAAATGCTGTAAAGTTCGCTTGTAGAATGCTTTGACATTGTCCAGCCACATAAGGATGAATAGTGTTATAACGTCATTAGTAAAGAAGAAACAACATCACAACAATGAGATGGCAAATACGACTTTTCGATTTCTACAACGGATGAATCATTTACCAATTCAAAGGTTGATGATGCTTAGAATTCCCAAGAAATTCCAGACGTACGATTTTCAATTAACAATATTCATGTAACTATTATTTAATATTTAATAGAAAGTTACTTATTAATGTTAAAAGTCGAAGGGCTGCCAATTCCATGTTTGTCTTTATTTTAATTAAATATTTTCTTTTTTTATTAATTTTATTAGAATGTATATTTATATTTTTGTACAAAATTATATTTAAATAATATCATGTTGAAGGGTATTATAGTCATTCAGCTTTATAGGATTATTTCAATCTTTTAAGTTTTTAGTTTGGTCTTCATGCTTATAATATAGTACGATATTTGAAAGGAAAAAAAGAATTTGAAAGGTTTCCTTATAATTATATGATATAATTATACTTAATTCTTTACTCCCTTGAGAATTGAAGAGTGTAATTACTCCCTCTTAATTACACCCAATTTCCTACTAACCAAGTAATTACTTGGTCAAACAAACATGTCAAGTTGTGTAATTATACCCAATTACATACAAATCCAATTCCCTTGTGGCTTTCCAAACAGGCTCTTAATCTAGATCTCATAAGGTTTAAAAAAAAAGCACTTTCAATCAAATATCGATTAATTTTATTATTTGAATTCAAAATTTCTAATTAAGAGTGAAAAAAGTCCATTTATTTAATTCAATTTTATGATCATTTCAGTGGGAGTTTTTCTAGATACAAGATTAGGACAATATTAATCTGCTTTAACTAGAGTTTTATTATAAATAATATATAAATTCGGTCAAAACATATAATTTTTTTAGTCAAAACATATATTTTATATATAACTTGTATTAACTTTTTATTGTACAGAATTCGGTCAAAACATACAACTTGTACACAATTTATATATAACTTGTAAATAACCTTTTACAATTTTAATAGTATATTCAAGTTTAATGGTGGAATTATTATATTTAGTTTGGGTGAAGAGATTTGAATTTGGAGGAGGAAGCAAAGGAAGAGAAAACAAGAAGGATTGGAGCCTAAAATATAATTTTGTATATAATTGATAATTATGTATAAAATATGTAACTAAATATGAACATTTCTAAGAACGATAATTAGAGTACCCTAGGCATAATGAGATTGCAAACATATGATGAAATCACTAGCAAAAATCAAGTTCAATGAGTTGTTCCTTCACTCTGTTAGCATAAGAATTATACCTTTGGTCCTTAATAACTCTAATTTTTTTCGTCCTTCATTTAACTCGCAGTCGATTCCATAATCCTTAATTTTAATAGTATATTCAACTTTAATGGTGGAATGATTATATTGAATTTGGAGGAGGAAGAAAAGAAAGAGAAAATGAGAAAGATTGGACCCTAATATATTAATTGGTATACAGTGGTATAAGATGTGTAATTAAAATTTAAATGCTAACCTTTCTAAGAATAGTACTTAGGTTTATAATATAATATAGATAGGTAATTGGGTCCTCTAGGCATAATGAGATTGCAAGTATCTCTATCTCTTATCTAACAAAAGTATCTATGTTCTCTAATACTAAAGGTGGACTTAATATAGAGTAGTCCCTTTAGCACACATTGTAGTACAAATTATAGTTGAATTAGTGAATTTCGCATGCTGAATATATAAAAAATAAAATTTAGTATTATTTATATATAGTACCTTAAAATATATTTTTTCACTCAATATATGTTTTGATGTCCATCTTGTTACTATTTTGGTACTACTTATTCTTTTCTCCCTCCCTTTCTTCTCTCTCTATCTTTCCTACCTTCCTGAGTCGAGGGTCTATCAGAAATATCATTTATACCTTCACTAGGTAAGGATAAGATCTGTGTATACACTATCCTCCCCCAGATCCGACATGTGAAAATAGATTGGATATGTTGTAGTATTATATGTTTTGATACAATAAATACATAATAGTACATATTGGATATACGTAATCTTTGTGGTATCATTTATGTCACGACCCAATTTCTCCTATAGGCCGTGATGGCGCCCTACGTTGCCACTAGGCAAGCCAACAGTGAACTAATAATTCTTTTTAATAAGTTTTCAAGTAATTAAATTTTATTTATTAAGAGATTTAAGAAGTAGAAAATTTAATAAATAAAATAAAGCAACTGAGTGCAATCATAGATATATAAATATTCCAAAACCATAAAGTCTACTAGAATGTGTGCCAAGACCTGGTGTCACAAGTGTATGAGCAACTAGTAGATTATACAAAACTCTAACTACAGTCTAAAATAAAAATAGACAGAAAATAAGTGCAAAAGAGGGACTCTAGGTGCTGCAGGACGGCTCAGGAAGAAGCTCACACTAGGCCTCAGGGTAACGGGGGGAGGCGGGGTGAGCGCCAGTAAGACTGCCAGATACACCTACCTCAGATCCTGCACGGTTAGTGTAAAAATGTAGCGTGAGTACATAAACAACATGTACCCAGTAAGGATCTAGTCTAACCTCGAAGAAGTAGTGACGAGGGATCGACATCGACACTTACTATGGGCTAACAATAAAAATACAAAAATTCTCAAGGAGCATGGGTTATGTAAATAATAATATAACTCAATAACAAGCTGGAAAATAAATAATTCTTTCATAAATGGTAAATCCCAAATCAATTTGTCTCATATAGTTTTAACCTCTCAAGCCATAATAAAATCAAATGTAATTAAGCTCTGAGTATTATCACGCACGATTATGCCGAGGTCCTACGGCCCGATCCAGAATAACGTGTACATTGCCAAGGGTCGTGCAGTACGCACCATAGATGCATCTATCTACTGCCGAGGAGTTCGGCCCGCTTCATTAGAAAAGAGGATACTTATGAACATCTGATTTAAAAGTTATTACAGGGCTAATACGCAAAGAAGCACAATCTCTATTAACGGTCAAGTAACCCGCCAAAACTCAAATAAGTGAAATTCGGTCTTTTACAATTCCTTTATCCAGTTCCAATATAATTTAGGCACTTCAATTAATAATTAGGGTGCAAACACTACAAGTATTTTCCGATTTAGATCCTAACTACTCGGACATAAGCATAATTAGTAGCTGAGCACGGACTCTCGTCACCTCGTGCATACGTAGCCCCCACAGTTAGAAGCAAATATTAAATTAAATTACCTATGGGGTAAATTCCCTCTTACAAAGTTAGGCAAGAGACTTAACTTGTCTCAAAGCTCGCTTTTCGGCCTCAAATTCACCCCAAAACCTCAACCCGGTGCCGAGCAATCCGAAACTAGTCAAATATTGTATAAATTAATCAATATACGCTCAAAAGTTAATGATTTAGCTGTTAGAGTAATTACCTAACCCAAATTGTTACCCAACACCTCACGAACTCAAATATATAATTTTCACTCAATCTCATAACCATTTTTGTGGTTAAATCCCATTTTTATCAAAACTTAGGTTTTACATCTAAATTCAAAATTTTCACAATTTTACATGTTCAATTCTACCCATAATCTATGTATTTAGCTTACATACACAAATTACTTACCTCTAATACCTAGATGAAAATCTTTCTCTAGAAAGCTCAAAAATTGCCCCAAGAAGTAAATTAAATGAACAAAAAATGACCTAAGTCCGCAATAAATGGACCTCACTGCCTCCAGGACTTTCGTATTTGCGGTCAATCGGCTGCATCTGCTGACCACGGTCCGCTTCTGCAGAAAGCTTCAGACCCAGCCCTGTCCGCTTCTACGGCTCGCCTCTCGCTTCTGCGGCTCTAGGCCTGGATGACCCCTTCGCACCTGCGGTCCTTCCCTCGCAGAAGTGAGGCCATTTCTATGAAACCCTCGCCGCTTCTGCGGGCCATAACCAGCTTGCCTAGACCGTATCGGCCAAGAGCTTGCACCTGTGGGCTCGCATTTGTGGCCAGATGCTCGCAGGTGGGGGTACACTGGAACTGGTGCACCAACAGCCCCTTACAAGTTCTAACTAAATTCGTGCATCGTCTGGATTGCACCTGAGGCCCCCGAGGCCTCGTCAAACATACCAACAAGTTTGAAATCATGAGATGGACTTGCTTGAAACCTCGGAACGCGAAAAACAACACCAAAACTAAGAATCACACCCCAAACCAAATCGAATCAACTTATGAACTTCAAATTCTTCCAACTTACTCCGGACGCGCTGATTCATACTAAACTACTCGGAATGACACCAAATTTTGCGTGCAAGTCTTAAATCACCATAAGAAACTATTCCCAGGATCAAAATCCCAAATGGACCTCGATAACACCAATACCTATTCCAAACCAAATTTAAAGAACTTTAAAACGTTCAATGCGCCAACTTTCAACTTTATGCATTGAAATGCTCCCGGGTCATCCCAAACGTACACCCAAGTCCAAAATTATCATACAAACCTATTGGGATCGTCAAATCCCGATTCCGAGGTCATTTACTAGAAATGTTGACCCAAGTCAAACTTAACTCTCAAAAGCCAAACTAAGGAAATAAGTGTTCCGATTTTAACCCGAACCCTTCCAAATCCCGAATTAATCATCCCCGCGAGTCATAAAATAGTAAAAGCACATATGGGGAGTCCTATTTAGGGGGATAAGGATCTAGGAAGCAAAACGATCGGTCGGGTCATTACATTCTCCACCTTTTAAACAAACGTTCGTCCCTGAACGGGTCTAGAATCATACTTGGAGTGCTGAATAGGTGTGGATATCGGCTCCGCATGTCCTCCTCGGCCTCTTAAGTCGCCTCCTCAGCTGGTTGGCCCCTCCACTAAACTTTTACTGCAGATATCTTCTTGGACCTCAGCTGGCAAACCTGCCAGTCAACAATGGCAACTGGCTCTTCTTCGTAACCGAGGCTCTCATCTAGCTGAACCGTGCTGAAGTCTAACACATGCGACTTGTCAGCATGATACCTCTGAAGCATAGACACGTAGAAAACCGGATGAAATCCCGATAGATTGGAAGGCAAAGCAAACTCATAAGCAACCTCCCCAACTCGCCTCAACACCTCAAATGGACCTGTAAACTTTGGGCTCAACTTGCCCTTCTTTCCGAACCTCATGATCCCCTTCATTTGTGAGACCTTCAAGAGAACCTTCTTGCCCACCATAAATGATAAATCACGCACCATCTGATCCGCATAACTCTTCTGTCTGGACTGTGCTGTGCGAAGTCCCTCCTGAATCAACTTTACCTTTTCTAAGGCATCCTTCACTAAATCAGTACCATATAACTTAGCCTCGCCGGGCGTAAACCATCCGATGGGCGAACGACATCGCCGATCATATAAAGCCTCAAATAGAGCCATCTCAATGATGGATTGATAACTATTATTGTAGGCAAACTCGGCCAAAGTCAAGAATCGATCCCATTACCCTCCGAAGTCAATCACTCAGGCTCTAAGCATATCGTCCAAGATCTGAACCGTCAGCTCTTGACTGCCCGTCGGTCTGTGGATGAAACGCTGTGCTGAGCTCTATCTGGGTCCCCCAATTCACTCTATACAGCCCTCCAGAAATGCGAGGTAAACTGAGGGCCTCTATCCGATATGATGGAAGCAGGCACACCATGCAACCGAACAATCTCCTGAATGTAAATCTGGGCCAACCTCTCTGAAGAATACGTGGTCACCACTGGAATTAAGTGTGCCGACTTGGTCAACCTGTCGACAATGACCCAAACTGCATCAAACTTCCGCAAGGTCCGCGGCGACCTAATTACGAAGTCCATAATAATGCACTTCCATTTTGACTAAGGTACATTCATCTGCTGGAGTAGGCCACCTGGCCTCTGATGCTCATACTTAACCTGCTGGCAGTTTAGGCACCTCGCTACATACTCAACTATGTCCTTCTTCATCCACCACCACCAATAATGCTGCCTCAGGTCGCGATACATCTTCGTAGCACCTGGATGAATAGAATACCGAGAACTGTGTGCCTCCTCTAGGATCTTCTCCCTCAAGCTATCAACATTAGGAACACATAAGCGACCATGGAGTCGCAGAACACCATCTTCCCTAATGGTAACCTTTTTGGCACCTCCCTGTAGTATCGTCTCTCTGAGAACCAATAAGTGTGGATCATCAACCTGACAAGCCTTGATCCGCTCGAATAGTGAAGACTGGGCGACAATGCATACAAGAACTCGACTAGGCTCTGAAATATCCAACCTCACAAGTCTGTTAGCCACGGACTGAATGTCCGAAGATAATGGTCTCTCATTTGCGGAAATGAATGCCAAACTACCCATACTCTCCGCTGTTCTGCTCAAGGCATCCGCAACTACATTAGCCTTGCCGGATGATAAAGGATGGTAATATCATACTCTTTTAGTAATTCAAGCTACCTGTGCTGTCTCAAATTGAGATCCCTCTGCTTGAACAAATGTTGCAATCTACGATGATCGGTGTAAACCTCATAGGACACCCCATAAAGATCATGACTCCAAATCTTGAGAGCATGGACAATCGCGTCCAACTCCAAATTGTGAACAGGGTAGTTCTTCTCGTGGTGTTTCAGCTGACGTGAAGCATACGCAATAACTCTCCCCTCCTGCATCAATACACAACCCAAACCAATGCGTGAAACATCACAATACACAGTATACATCCCTAAATCGGAAGGCAACACTAACACCGGTGCTGAAGTCAATGCGGTCTTGAGCTTCTGAAAGCTCGCCTCACAATCATCGGACCATCGAACGGAGCGCCCTTCTGGGTCAATCTAGTTAAAGGTGCTGTAATGGATGAGAAGCCCTCCACAAACTGGCGATAATAACCTACTAACCCGAAGAAGCTCCTAATCTCAGTCGCCGTGGTAGGACGAGGCCAACTGTGAACTGCCTCGATCTTCTTGGGATCTACCTTAATACCCTCGCCTGATACAACATACCCCAAGAATGCCACGGAATCCAACCAGAAGTCATACGTGGAGAACTTAGCATATAGCTTCTTTTTTCGCAAGGTCTGAAGCATCACCCTCAAATGCTGCTCATGCTCCTCCATGCTACACGAGTAGATCAGAATGTCGTCAATGAAGAAAATGACAAACGAATCAATATAAGGTCTGAACACCCGATTCATCAAATCCATAAACGCCGCTAGGGAGTTAGTCAAACCGAAGGACATCACTAGAAACTCATAATGGCCATACCTAGTCCGGAAAGCCGTCTTTGGAAGATTGAAATCTCGAATCTTCAGCTGATGGTACCCCGATCTCAAGTCGATCTTAGAGAACATCCTAGCACCCTGCAACTGGTCAAACAAATCATCAATACGCGGCAACGGGTACTTGTTCTTAATGGTAACTTTGTTCAACTGGTGGTAATCAATGCACATCTGCATTGTCGCATATTTCTTCTTCACAAATAACATGGTGCACCCCAAGGCGACACATGCGGTCTGATAAACCCCTTTGCTAGCAACTCCTCAAGCGTGTTCCTTTAACTCCTTTAATTCTTTTGGAGCCATGCGGTACGGTGGAATAGATATACGCTTAGTACCTGGAGCCAAATTAATATAGAAATCAATATCACGATCTGGTGGCATGCCTGGAAAATCAGAAGGAAACACATCGGAGAACTCTTGGACCAAGGGTACTGAATCAATCGCCGGAGTCTCTGTAGTAGTATCTAGAACATAAGCTAGATAAGCCAAACAACCCTTCTCGACATGTGTTAAGCCTTCAAAAAAGAGATAACCCGACTAGATGCACTGATAGACAAACCCTTCCCCTCCAATCTAGGCAACTCTGGCATTGCTAAGGTAATATTTTGGCATGGAAATCAAGAATGGCACGATATGGAGATAACAAGCCCATGCCCATGATGATCTCAAAGTCGGTCATATCGAGCAACAGAAGATCCGCTCTAGTCTCATAACCACAGAATGTAACGATGCAGGATAGACAGATCCGATCCACAACAACAGAATCGCCCACTGGTGTGGACACATAAACAGGAGTACCCAAGGACTCACGAGGAACACCCAAGAAATGAGCAAACATAGATGAAACATATGAATACGTAGACCCTGGATCAAATAGTACTGAAACATCCCTACCGCAGACAAAAATAATACCTGTGATCACGGCATCTGAGGCCACTGCATCTGGTCTGGCTGGAAAAGCATAGAACCTAGCTAGAGCACCACCTGATTGGCCTCCACCTCTAGGACGACCACAACCCACCTGCCCTCCACCTCTGGGCGGTCGAACGACTAGTGAGGCAGCTGGTGCTGTAATCATAGGCTGCGGACCCTGCTGCACTGCCTTGTCCCGAAGCCTGGGGCAGAACCTCTGCACATGACTGAGATCCCCACACTCGAAACAACCTCTCGGTATGGTGGATTGCTGACCTGAAGCCTGACCCTGATGGCCTGCATACTCACTGGAGGAACCTTGAATAGCTGGTGGGCAGTAGGAACTCTCTGGCATGACGCTGAAATAAGGTCGCACTGGAGCACCCAGAGGAGGCGGCGGTGCTGGATATGTGGGCCTGCTATACTGACCCCTCACAAGCTGACCTCTGCCCCCAGCTAGGGCACCTCTAAACTCTCCAGAATATCGAAACCACTTATCCCTCGTCGCATACTCTCGGCTATGCTGACGTACACCCTCGATCCTTCGAGTTATCTCTACAACTAGCTCGTAAGAAGTCCCCATCTCAACCTCCCGGGCCATAGTGGCCTGAATACCAAAGTGCTAACCTGCAACAAACCTCTACAGTTTCTCTGCATCGGTACGAAGTATCATAAGTGCATGGCGAGACAACTCCGAGAATCTTGCCTCATAGTCGGTCAATGACATCTGGCCTTGCTGAAGCTGCTCGAACTGAAACCGCAACTCTTCCCTCTGAGAGGGCGGAATATATCTATCCAAAAAAATACGGGTGAACCGGTCCCAAGTCATGGGAGGAGAATTTGTTGTCTGCCAAGAAGATAGGACTGCCACCATCTACGGGCCCTGCCCTCCAGTTGAAAGGTGGTAAAGTCCACCCCGTGGGACTCCGATATCCTCATGTTGTGCAGTTTGTCCCTGCACCGATCAATAAAATCCTGAGGTCCTTATGTTGCTCATCCCCAAGGACAGGAGGATGAATCCTGGTCCATCTTTCCAGTAGCTTTTGCGGATCGCCGGCCGCAGCTGGTCTGGGCTCAGGTATAGCTGCTGCAACTAGCTGAGCTCCGCCTACAGGCAGTGGGCCCGGGGTCTGATATATGGCAGCTGCATGCCCTGGAGCCTGAAGGCTAGGGGTTTACGCTTCCTCCCCCCTGATATGTGGATGGGTTTGTAAACCAGCTTGAGTCATAGAATCCATGAACCACAGCATACGGCCCATAACCTCCTCGAATCCCGATGCGGACGTGAAATCCACCAAGGCTGGCTCTTCTGCAGGCACCTTGCACTACTCCTCAATAATAGGATCCTCTACTGGATCCGCTGGTGGCATGACTGGAACAACTCTGGGACGCCCTCGTCCTCTACCATGAGCTGGAGCCCCCCCTCGGCCTCTAGCAACAGGGGGAGCAGCTCCTCCATGATCGGGTACATCTACCGCGCGCGTTCTCACCATCGGTGAGAGAATAAGAGAATGATACGTAACACAACATCAATTGCACGATAGGAGAGGAAGAAAAGAGTAATTTCCTAACACCTTATAGCCTCTTGAAGATAAGTACGGGCATCTCCGCACCTATCTGCAAGACTCTATTAGGCCCGCTCATAACTTGTGAAACCTACATGAACCTAGTGCTCTGATACCATGTTGTCATGACCCAATTTGTCCTATAAGCCGTGATAGACTCAACATCGCCACTAGGCAAGCCAACGGTGAACTAACTACGTGATTACTCTTTTTAATAAGTTTCCAAGTAATTAAATTTTATTTATTAAGAGATTTAAGAGGTAGAAAGTTTAATAAATAAAACAAAGCAACTGAGTGCAATCATAGATATATAAATACTACAAAACCATAACGTTTACTAGAATGTGTGCCAAGACCTGGTGTCACAAGTGTATGTATGAGTAACTAATAGATTATACAAAATTCTAACTACTGCCTAAAATAGAAATAGACAGAAATAAGTGCTAAAGAGAGACTCTAGGTGTTGCAGGACGACTTAGGAAGCAGTTCACCACTAAGCCTTGGGGTAACGGGGGAGGGGAGAGGGTTGCGCGGGTAAGACTGCCAGATGCACCTGCCTCAGATCCTGCACGGTTAGTGCGGAAGTGTAGCGTGAGTACATAAACAACATATACCCAGTAAGTATCTAGTCTAACCTCGAAGAAGTAGTGAGCGAGGGGTCGACATCGACACTTACTACTCAAGGAGCATGGTTTATGTAAATAATGATAATAACTCAATAACAAGCAGGAAAATAAATAATTCTTTTGCAAATGGTAAATCCCAAATCAATTTCTATCACATATAATTTTAACCTCTCAAGACATGAAATAAAATCAAATGTAATTAAGCTCTGAGTATTATCACGTACGATTATGCCGAGGTCGTACGACCCGATCCAGAATAATGTGTACACTGTTGAGGGTCGCGCGGCATGAACAATAGATGCATCTATCTACTGCCGAGGTGTTTGGCCCACTCCATAAGAAGAGAGGATACTTTATGAACATCTGATGTAATACGCAAAGAAGCACAATCTCTATTAACGGTCTAGTAACCCGCCAAAACTCAAGTAATTGAATTTGGTTTTACAATTCCTTTATCAAGTTCCAATATAATTTAGGCACTTCAATTAACAAGTAGGGAACAAACATTACAAGTATTTCATGATTTGGGTCCTAACTACCCGGACATAAGCATAATTAGTAGCTACGCACGGACTCTCGTCACCTCGTGCGTAAGTAACCCCCACAATTAGAAGTAAATATTAATTTAAATTACCTATGGGGTAAATTCCCTCTTACAAGATTAGGTAAGAGACTTACCTTGTCTCAAACTCGCTTTCCGGCAAATTCACCCCAAAGCCTCAACCCAGTGCCGAACAATCCGAAACTAGTTAAATGTTATATAAATTAATCAATATACGCTCAAACATTAATGATTTAGCTATTAGAGTAATTACCCAACCCAAATTGAAAGATTCTTAAAATTCAACCTCGGGCCCACGTGCCCAGATTTCGGAAATTTTTGGAAAAGGTTGTTATCCATCCCCTCACGAACTCAAATATATATTTTTCACTCAATCCCATGACCATTTTCGTGGTTAAATCCCATTTTTATCAAAACCTGAGTTTTTCATCTAAATCCCAAAATTTTCACAATTTTACATGTTACAATTTACGCATAATCTATGTATTTAGCTTACATTGGAAAGAAATTACTTACCTCCAATAGCTAGGTGAAAATCTCTTTCTAGGAAGCTCCAAAATCGCCCATGAAATGAAATAAATGAACCAAAAATAAAGTAAGTCCGCAATAAATGGACCTCACTGCGTCCAAGACTTTGCATCTGCGGTCATGGGCCGCATCTGCGGACCACGGTCTGCTTCTGCGTAAAGCTTCAGGCCCAGCCTGGCCGCTTATACGGAGAGGAGACCGCATCTGCGGCTCGCCTCTCGCTTCTGCGGCTCCAGGCCTGGACGGCACCTTCGCACCTGCGGTCCTTCCCTCGCAGAAGCGAGGCCACTTCTACAGAACCCTCGCCACTTCTGCGGGCCACAACCAGCTTGCCTAGACCGCTTTTGCGGCCAAGAGTTCGCACCTGTGGGCTCGCATTTGCCGCCAGATGCTCGCAGGTGCGGGCACACCAGAACTGGTGCACCCGCAGCCCCTTACAAGTTCTAACTCAATCTGTGCATCGTCTGGATTGCACCCCAGGCCCCCGAGGCCTTGTCCTAACATACCAAAAAGTTTGAAATCATGAGACGGACTCGCTCGAACCCTCGGAATGCGGAAAACAACACCAAAACTAAGAATCACACCCCAAACCCAATCGAATCAACTTACGAACTTCAAATTCTTCCAACTTACTTCGAACGCGCGATTCATACTTAATCTACTCGGAATGACACCAAATTTTGCGTGCAAGTCTTAAATCACCATACAGAACTATTCCAGTATCGGAATCCCAAACGGACCTCGATAACACCAAAATCTATTCCAAACTATATTTAAAGAACTTTAAAACCTTCAATACGCCGAAACGCTCCCGGGTCATTCAAAACCTGATCCGAACGTACAGCCAATTCCAAAATCATCATACGAACCTATTAGGATCGTCAAATCCTGATTCCGATGTTTTTTATTGGAAATGTTGACCCAAGTCAAACTTAACTCTCAAAAGCCAAACTAAGAAACTAAGTGTTCCGACTTCAACTCGAACCCTTCCAAATCCCGAACTAATCATCCCTGCAAGTAATAAAACAGTAAAAGCACATATGGGGAGTCCTATTTAGGGGAACGAGGATCTAGGAAGTAAAATGACCGGTCGGGCCGTTACAATTTATTGCTTTATTTTGGTGATAAGATTATATTTACCTGAACTCAATCGTGAATTAAAATCTTCCTATAACAATGTAAAACGACAAAGCTTTATTTCTATTTTCTATTTGCGCAATAATATACTCTTTATCTATAAGTTAAAGTATGAGTTGTTGTCACGATCCAATTCCCGCCGTAGGTCATGATGGTGCCCAATGTTGTTGTCAGGCAAGCCAACAAAAACTCAACAATAAGATAAGCAATTCATAACACTTTTAAAAATAAGTGGTGAAGTAAGTTGGTAAAAATCGTTCCAAAATCATGAAAAAAATACTAGCATCATCATCATGATTCGAAGCATGATAAAAATATCAAGACCAGTACTGTTTGAATGTAATACAACAATATGAAATATGGGAAGGGGACTCCAAGTGTTTGCGACGGTCATGTAGCACTACCTTGAAGCAATGCACTCACTCATGAAGTATGATGCCTCCAATACCCAGATCTACACAAAAATATGCAAAAGTATAGTATGAGTACGAGATAACATGTGTCACGACCCGAAATTCCCACCTTCGGGAATGTGATGGCGCATAACATTTCACTTACTAGGCAAGCCAACGTTAGAATAATTTTAGCCATTTCTAACAATTCAATTAATTAAAAATAAAGAAACCAAATAATTGGAGTAAAATCTGAACTAAAGTGAATAAACCAAAATAAAGCGATGCCTAAATACCATCCCAGGACTGGTTTCCAAGTGCACGAGCTACTAGAATAATACAAATAAAGGTCTGAATAAAAATAAAGCCGTCTGAAAGAAAATACACAGCTAAGATAAAATAGAAAGGGACTTCAGAGCTGTGAACGCCGTGCAGCTATACCTTAAGTCTCCTCTGGAAGCTAAATCCGAGCAAGTCTATAGTACGCCGCTGGGACCAACTCTGGTATCTGCACAAAAAGTGCGGAGTGTAGTATGAGTACAACCGACCCCATGTACTCTGTAAGTGTCGAGCCTAACCTCGACGAAGTAGTGATGAGGCTGAGACAGGTAGCTTACATTAACCTGTATGCAATAATAATAATAATAATAATAATAATAATAATAATAATAATAATAATAATAATAATAATAATAATAATAACAGGAATAGAGGTAAAACAGATAAGTCATATCAACAATCGAGTGCAATTCGACAGTCACAATCAATTATTACTTTTATCGTTCTGTTGCAGCGTGCAACCCGTTCCCACAATATAATCTTTCAATCAATTCTGTTGCGGCGTGCAACCCGATCCCCAATACATATCTCTATCAATTCTATTGCGGCGTGCAACTCGCTCCTCAAAACAGTATATACATCATCATTTTCATTTCTGTTGCAGCGTGCAACCTGCTCCCCAACAATATCAATTAACAACACATAGACGTGAGACTACTTCAATAAATGCCACAATTAATACGAAACTATAAGGCAGCAAGGTATACAACAATTATAATTTTTGTAGGAAACAAATAGGAACAAATAACAAATAAGTGTGGAATTAGGGAGGAGATAGACAATTTAATATATGAAATACTGAATGTCAAGTAACAATTATGACACAAAAGTCAAATAAACATGTAGCAATCAAGGCATGAAATCAAGGCATAATAGTAGGTAATGAAAATAAGGGAATCAATTAATATAACAATTAAGTCATGAGATAAGGCAATTAGTGAAATACGTAAAAGCGTGCAAAACAAGCAATTTGACGATGTATAGACAATCGTCACCTCGTCTATATGCTGCTACACATGAAATTCACACAACAAATAGTTCAAGGGTTCTATTCCCTCAAGTCAAGGTTAAACACGGCACCTACCTTTCTTTAAAATTCAAATGATCACTCGACCACGATCTTTCTTTTCGAATTAGTCTCTAAATCAATCAAACCTAGCAATTTATTGGCCAACATTTCAATTGGAGCTTTAGAAATTATTCAAAATTCGAAAGAGACTTAATTTAAGTCATTTTCGAAAAAGTCAACCGAAAGTCAACATAGGGCCCACTTTTCAAAACCAGAAAAAATTACGGAATCCGAACACCCGTTATGATACGAGTTCAACCACACAAAAATTATTGAATTCCAACATCAAATTGCCTTTCAAATCTTTATTTTACATTTTTTGGAAGATTTTATAAAAACCTCATTTTTCTTCAATTAAATTCACGGATTCATGATATAAATAAATATGAATCATGAAATATAAATGAGAGCACTTAACCAGTTCAAACTTGTGAATTTTTTTTTCTGAAATTGCCCAAATCCAAGACCTAAAACTCAAAAATGAACTAAAAATGTCAAACTTCCAAATTGGACTTATGAGTTTATGAAATTTTAAATTTTATAACTCGCGTCGAAACATGTGAAATCAAACCGGAATCACCTCAAATTTTGCAGGTAAGTCCCAAATGACATAACAGAGGTATTCCAACTCTTGGAATCTCAATATGAGTCCGACATCGACAAAGTCACATTTTACTCTTTTCGTAGATTTCGGATGTGGCGCGCAAAATAGAACCTCCAGATTTCCAGTGCCAGGCTAGCGCCCCATGCTATCTTGGGCGTCGGTGACGTGAATTTGTCCTAGTTCTCCTAGACTCGGTTATTTCGACCACAAGATGCCCCCAACTCATATAAAAGTAAACCTAGACCTATTTTGGCAAAGGGGATGTGACTTTGATAGAAAAACACAAGTACGAAACACTCGAGAGCACGGATTTCATAAATTCTTCCATTCTTCTTCTAGTATTTATAGCTTTCATGTGTAAAAATAATATTTGATGATTATTATGAACATGAGTGGCTACGAACCTTATTATTCTGGGGTTATGGGTCGTTCTCGACTAGTGTATGTTGACGGTTGATTGTTTTGCTTGATTTTATTGTATTAATTTATTTGTTTAATTTTGCACTTAATTATTCTATTACATAGCTAACAATAGAGTACTATCTACGAATTTATAGTTGAACTCGATAGTGGGAATTATAAATTGCATATAAGATTGAATAGAGTAAGTTCTTGAATCCGGGCATCGGAGAATAGATTCGCGATTAGGATAGACATATTCTAGTTGCCTTACTTGGTTATTTTTGCAGGAAATATACATGCGTTCTTGTCAAGTTTGATTCTATAGACATATCGTCTTAGGTTTGGTTTGAATAGGCGAGCGAAGCTTTGAAATAACTTCGCGAGCATAATAACCCCTGCTAATCAACAAATTAGATAAGTCAAGTGATTACATCACCCTGAAAAATGCAATAGGAGATACGTTAGTCCCATAACCCTAGAATATCCCCATCACATTGAATTCTTCCTAATGTTTGTTTGCTTTACTTGTGATATTATTTCCTTGCTTGCTTATTAGTTCGTAGTAATTTATTTATAAAAATCACAATCATCTTCTTTACATTCACTTGAGCATCACATTTATAAATATCTTAGATTCGACATTAGTTGATCATAAATCCTCATGGGAATGATACTTTCTTATCACTTTATTACTTGTCGATTGCATATACTTGCGAGTGCATTTGGACCCAACAAGTTCTTGGCGCGGTTGCCGGTGGATTTAGAAATTAGTTATTTGTCAGAAATAAGCTCTTATTTGTTTTTGTTCAATTATTAATTTGTTTGACTGTTTCTGACTCTATAGGTGTTCACCTTGAACGCTAAGAAGAAGCAATAGTTTGAATAACATTCCTCCTTCTAATCCTGAACCCGAAAGACTCTTCCACAGGTTAAGGAGGGAGGCAGAAGAAAGAGCAAGAATTGCAGAGTTGGGTATTGTAGTCCAACCACAGCCAAACTAGATGGTAGAAAATGAATAAAGACCGGTGATTGAGGCAGCAAGGCCTAGTCTCGCGAACATGACTCAGGCTATCATGAAGCCTGATATAACTGGGCACTTTGAGCTGAAGCAGTACATGGTTCAACCGATTCAATCCACAGGGCTATTTGTGGTGTTGTCGAGTGAAGATCTCCAAAGGCATATACAGAATTTCTTAGAGATTAAGGGTACATACAACTACCCGAACGTCTTTAAGGACTATGTTAGGCTGACTGTGTTTCCCTTTTCTCTAATGGGGAAAGCAAAGGAATGGTTAGATAAGGAGCCCACAAACTCGATCCACACTTGGGATGATCTGGCACAAAAATTCCTAATTAATTTTTTTCCCACTAGGAAGACAAAGGCACTGAGGAGCCAGATTCTTGGGTTTCAACAACGAGATGGTGAGACTCTTCTTCAGGCTTGGGAAAGATATAAGAAACTACTCAGAGACTGCCCACATCGTTGTTAGACTGATGAAGTGTTGGGACATACTTTTGTGGATGGATTAGATGAGACCTCCAAATTAAATCTTGACTTAGCTTGTGGAGGAAGTTTCATGCAAAAGCCATACAATGAGATTCAGACTCTGCTCAACAATTTCACTACAAATGATCATAACTGGCAGGGTGAATGTGACTCAAGAAGGATGATAAACCAAAAAGCAGCAGGTACACTCGAGCTGGATGAGATGTCCGTCGTGTGAGCAAAGATTTCTAAATTAAACGACCAAATGGCTAAGATGGAAATGGGTCAAGGGCATCAAATGCAATAGGTTCAGATGATGACCATATGTTGTGAAATTTGTGGAGATGGTCATATGAGTGACCAATGCCGATGAATCTTGAATCAATCTATTATGTGGGCCAGCAAGGTAGAGGTCTAATGAACCAGAATAATCAATATCGGAACACCTATAATCCCAACTAGAGGAATCACCCGAATTTCTCATGGGGTAGGAACCAGACCACTCAGAATCAATGCAAGCCTCAAGGGAAATATAATCAGCCTCAAAAGCCACCTCAACAGGTAGAACAAAGTACTAACGATATGTTGAAAAAGCATAAGTGCCATAAGGACAAGTGAAGGTAGTCTTCTACTGCGACTTTTAAGGTGCATGATGGCAATGTTCACTGATATGGTGAAAAAATTTGTTGAAGTATTTATGGATAATTTTTCGGTCTTTGGACCAACTTTTGATGAATGCTTAACGAATTTGAGTAAAGTGCTTGCCAGGTGTGAAGAGACAAATTTGGTGCTGAACTGGGAGAAGTGTAATTTTATGGTATGAGAAGGAATTGTACTCGGGCAAAAGGTGTCCAAAGATGGGTTGGAGGTGGATAAGGCAAAAGTGGATGCAATTGAAAAACTGCCAATCTCTATCAAAGGAGTCAGAAACTTTTTGGGACATGCGGGTTTCCATCGCAGATTCATTAAAGATTTCTCTAAGATTTCTGCTCCCTTATGCAGGTTGCTTGGGAAGAATATGTCTTTCTAGTTTGATGAACACAGCTTGAAGGCGTACGAGGAGTTGAAAAAGAGATTGGTGACTGCACCAATTATCACCGCCCCAATCTGCGGAGAGTCGTTTGAATTGATGTGTGATGCCAATGACACAGCAATTGCAGCCATATTGGGCCAGAGGAAAGATAAAGTGTTCCACTCATTTTACTACGCTAGTAAAACTCTAAATCCAACTCAGATAAATTACACATTTACAGAAAAAGAGTTGCTAGCGGTAGTATGGGCGTTTGACGAATTTAGGGCCTACTTGGTGGGAACTAAAGTCATCGTCTACACAGACCATGCAACCATTAGGTATTTGTTTGAGGAAAAAGGATGCTAAACCTAGACTAATTCTTTGGGTTCTTCTATTGCAGGAATTTGACGTGGAAATCAAAGATCGAAAAGGGACATAAAATCAGGCGGTAGACCATTTGTCGTGCTTGGAAACTCGTGCACATGTTGAGGAAGTGGGCAAAATTCAGGAAAGCTTTCATGATGAGTAATTTCTAGCCATCATAGCTGGCAAAACCCCATGGTATGCTGACTATGTGAACTTCACTGCAAGTGGGGTGACTCCGTCAGAGTTATCTCCGGATGGTAAGAGGAAATTCATGCATGATGTGAGGAATTTTATCCATGGGCTGAGTCATTTTTGTTTAAGCAGTGTGCAGATCAGCTGGTGTGCCGATGTGTTTCCGAAGGAGGAGATGGAAGCAATTTTGCATGATTGCCATACATCACCATATAGGGAGCACCATGGTGGAGACAAAACGTCTGCAAAGGTGTTGTAGTCGGGATTCTATTGGCCTAAGCTATTCACGGATGTACATTCTTTTGTGAAAAGGTGTTAGGTACCAGAGGACGGGTATAATTTCGAGAAGGCATGAGATGCTATTGAAGGGCATACTTGAGGTCGAAATCTTCGATATTTGGGGAATAGATTTCATGGGGCCATTTCCAGCATCAACTGGCCATCGATACATTTTAGTTGCAGTTGACTATGTGTTAAAGTGGGTTGAGGCTGTGGCTTTGCCTATGAATGATACTGAAGTGGTGGTAAGCTTTGTGAAGAAAAATATTTTCACTAGATTGGGGACTCTGCGTGCTTTGATAAGTGATGAAGGTATTCACTTTTGTAACAAACTATTGGGCAACCTTTTAGCTAAGTATAGGGGTGAGGCACAAGGTCGCAATTGCTTATCATTCACAAACCAGTGGTCAAGTGAAGGTCTCAAATAGGGAGGTGAAGCAAATTTTTGAGAAGACAGTGAGCACAAGTAGGAAGGACTGGGCTAGCAATCTAGATGATGCTCTATGGGCATATCGCACGGCATACAAAACTCTAATTGGCGCTTCACCATACAGGTTAGTAGGGGTGTTCATGGTTCGGCCTGCATCGATTTTTTCCTAAAAAGAAACCAAACCAAGTAAATCGGTTCTTCAAATATTGGAACAAATCAAACCAATTAAGTCGGTTTTTTATCGATTCGATTTTTGTCGGTTTTTGGTTTTTTCGATTTTTTTCTTAAATATGAGACATACACTACCAAGCACCCATTCCGGCGACTACATTTTTAACATAACACTATCAAACCAATTGCTCTTTGAGAAATCTATCATTTACAAGATATATTGGTCAAGATAATTGAATCAAATAGTGATGAATGATTTAAGTACTCAATTAAAAATCGATTATTTATAACGTGAAATAAATTCTTGTACTTAGCAAAATAAAACTACCTATCAAACTAGAATGTAAAGGCAAAGAATTAGACTATTAAAATAGCAAAGAACTAGACTAAAAATACAAACGACTAATATGTACCATAACATATTATAAACTTTATATAAAAATAGATATATATAGGTGTAATAATAGATTTAAATAGCTATTTCTATAGTCAATTTGGTTCGATTTTTTCGGTTATTTTTTATTAAAACCAAAATCAAACCAAATTTGATTGGTTTTCAAAATTCAAAACCAAAACCAAAACCAAAACCAAAACCAAAACCAAAACCAAATCAAACCTAAAAAGTATCAGTTTTTTTGGTCGGTTTGGTTCGGTTTTTTGGGTTTTTATGAACAACCCCACAGGTTAGTATATGAAAAGGCTTGTCACTTGCCTGTTGAGCTTGAGCAAGAGGCATATTGGGCAATCAAGAAGCTCAACTTTGATATGGATCTAGCTGGGGGAAAACAAATGCTGCAACAGAATGAGCTCAAAGAGTTTCGAATGCACGCATATGAGAATGCGAAGTTGTATAAAGAAAAAACAAAGAGATGGCATGACAAACACATTTTGCATCGTGAGTTCTGTCATGACCCAATTTCTCCTATAGGCCATGATGGCGCCCAACGTCGCTGCTAGGCAAGCCAATGGTGATCTAACCATGTAATTGTTCCTTTTAATAATCCCAAAGTAGTTGAATTTTATTTATTAAGAAAATAAGGAGTAGAAGATTTAATAAAATAAGGCGAAATCCAATGTACGAGCAAATGCGGCGAAATAAACTCCCCATAAAGTCTATTGGGATGTGTTTCAAGACCTTGTCACAAGTGTATGAGCACTAGTAGAAAACACAAAACTCTAAACTACTGTCCGAAATAGAGTAGATAGAAAATAAGTGCAAAAGAGAGACTTTGGGTGCTGCAGAACGAACTTAGAGAGCATCTCACCACTAGGCCTAGGGGTAACGGGGGTGCGCACCGGAATGACTGCCAAATGCACCTGCCTCAGATCCTGCACGATTAGTACGGAAGCGTAACATGAGTACATAAACAACATGTACCCATTACGTATCTAGCCTAACCTCGAAGAAGTAGTGACGAGGGGTCGACATCGACACTTACCATGGGGTAACAATAAAATACAGAAATGCTAAGCAGGCATAGAGTATGTGAATATAATATTAACATAATGGTAGTAGTGATTAAATGATTCTTTAACTAACAGTAAATCCCCAAAGCTCTTCACTAACGCATACTAATTCGAAATAAATTCCAAACAAATACATAGATTTTAACCTTTCAATTCATGAAAATAATATCATGTGTATTCGGGCTTCAAGCATTAACACGCACGATTTATGCCGAGGTCGTATGACCCGATCCAGAATAATGTGTACACTGCCGAGGGTCAAACAACACGAACCGTAGATGCATCTATTATACTGCCGAGGCATTATGCCCGCTCCACAAGAAGAGAGAATACTTTACGGATATCCGATTTAAAATCTATTTTAAGGCTAATATGCAAAGAAGCACAATTTCTATTAATGGTCAAGTAATCTACCAAAACTCAAGTTAGTGAAATTCGGTCTTTAAAATTTTTTTACCAAGTTTCATTATAATTTAGGCACTTTAATTAACAAGTAGGGTGCAAACATTACAAGTATTTCATGATTTAGGTCTTAAACTACCCAGCCTTAAGCATAATTAGTAGCTACGCAAGGACTCTCGTCACCTCGTCTCAAAGCTCACTTTCCGGCCACAAATCCACTCTAAGGACCCAACTTGGTACCTAACAAATCCGAAGCGAGCCAAATGTTTTATAAAATAATCAATATACGCTCAAAAGTTAATAATTCAACTATTAAAGTAATTATCCAACCCAAATTGAAAGATTCCTAAAATTCACACCCGAGCCCACGTGTCCGTATTCCGGAAATTTTCGAAGATAATTGTTACCTATAACTTCATGAACTCAAATATATAACTTTTACCTAATTCCATATATCATTTTTGTGGTTAAATTCCATTTTTATCAAAACCTAGGTTTTTCAACTAAACCCACAATTTCACATGTTAAAATCTACCCACAATCTATGTATGTAACTTACATTGGATAGAAATTACTTACCTTTAATAGCTAGGTGGAAACCCCTCTCCAAGAAGCTCTAAAATCGCCCAACAGATAAAGAAATGAGCTAAACTTGCCCAAATCCCGACATTAAAAGACCTCACTGCCTCCAGCGATTCCGCTTTTGCGGACCTTGGGTTGCACCTATGACGCCGCTTCTGCGGACAATGGTCTGCTTCTGCGAAGAGACCCAGCCCAGCTTTGGGCGCACCTGCGAAAGGGCACCGCACCTGCGAGCCCGCTTTTGCGGCTCGCCTCTCTCACCTGCGACCCAGGCCTGGACGGCCTCTTCTCGCACCTGCAGCTCCTTCATCGCAGAAGCGAGGCTGCTTATGTGGAAATTTCTCCGTTTCTGTGGGTTACAGACCCCACGTCAAAAACTGCATCTGCGAGCTCGCACCTGTGGTTGAAATCTCGCAGGTGCGGACGTACTAGAATGGTGCACCAACAGTCCTCCAAGCCAAATTCCTAGTCCAATATCCAATCCGATCCACACACGAGTCCCCCAGGACCCCATCTAATAACACTCACACATCCAACAACATAACACGGACCCGATCGCGTGCTTGAAACACCAAAAAACATCTAGAAGTACGAGTCTGATGCCAAGATGCATGAATCGAATTATGAAACTCAAAAACCTCTAGAAACACTTTTGTGCGTCCGATCCCATCAAATCAACTTAGAATGACGCTAAATTTTGCGTCCAAGTCTTAAATCACCACACGAAACTATTTCCGAGCTCGGAATCCCAAGCAGACCTCGATATCACCAAAACCTACTTCAAACCAAATTTAAAAAGCTTTAAAACCTTCAATCAGCGTACTTTCAACTTTATGCGTCGAAACGCTCCAGGGTCATTAAAAACCCAATCCGAACCTACGCCCAAGTCCAAAATCTTCATACAAACCTATTGGGACTGTCAAATCCCGGTTTCGAGATTGTTTACTACAAATGTTAACCCAAGTCAAACTTAACCCTTTTACGCCAATATTAAGGAACTAAGTGTTTCGATTTCAACCCGAACCCTTCCAAATCCGAACTAACTATCCCCGCAAGTCATAAAACAGTAAAAGCACATACAGGGAGTCTTATTTAAGGGAACAGGGTCCTAGAAAGTAAAATGACCAGTCGAATCGTTACATTCTCCGCCTCTTAAACAAACGTCCTCCTCGAACGGGTCTAGAGTCGTACCTGGAGTGTCGAATAAGTGTGGATATGTGCTCTGCATGTCCTCCTCGGTCTCCCAAGTCGCCTCTTCAACTGGTTGACCCCTTAATTGAACTTTTACCACATAAATCTTCTTGGACCTCAACTGGCGAACCTGCCTGTCAACAATGGCAACTGGCTCCTCCTCATAACCTAGGCTCTCATCCAACTGAACCGTGCTGTAGTCTAACACATGCAACTTACCGACATGATACTTCCAGAGCATAGACACGTGGAAAACCGGATGAACTCCCAATAGACTGGGAGGCTAGGCAAGCTCATAAGAAACCTCCCCAGCTCGTCTCAACACCTCAAATAGACCTATAAACCTTGGGCTCAACTTGCCTTTTTTCCCAAACCTTATGATTCCCTTCATCGGCGAGACTTTCAAGAGAAATTTCTCGTCCATCATAAATGATAAATCATGCGCCTTCTGATATGCTTAACTCTTCTGTCTGGACTGCGGTGTGCGAAGTCGCTCCTGAATCAACTTTACCTTTTCCAAGGCATCCTTCACCAAATCAGTACCATATAACTTAGCCTTGCTAGGCTCAAACCATCTGACTGGGGTGAACGACATTGGCGACCATATAAAGCCATCTCAATGTTGGACTGATAACTTTTGTTGTAAGAAAACTTGGCCAAAGGCAAGAATCGATCCCACTGCCCTTCAAAGTCAATCACATATGCTCGGAGCATATCGTCCAAGATCTGCACCATCCACTCCGACTGCCCGTAGATCTGCGGATGAAAGGCTATGCTGAGCTCTACTGGGGTCCCCAACTCACTCTGTACTGCCCTCCAAAAATGCGAAGTAAACTGAGGGCCTTTATCTGATATAATGGAAACAGGCACACCATGCAACCGAACAATCTCTTGAATGTAAATCTTGGCCAATCTCTCTGAAGAATACGTGGTCACAACCGGAATGATGTGTGCCGACTTGGTCAACCCGTCGACAATGATCCAAACTGCATCAAACTTCCTTAAGGTCCGAGGCAACCCAACTATGAAGTCCAGAGTGATGCGCTCCCATTTCCACTCAGGTATAACCATCTGCTGGAGTAGGCCACCTGGCCTCTGGTGCTCATATTTGACCTGCTGGCGATTCAAGCACCTCGCTACATAATCAACTATGTCATTCTTCATCCACCGCCACCAATAATGCTGCCTCAGGTTGCGATACATCTTCGTAGCACATGGATGAATAGAATACCATGAACTGTGTGTCTCCTCTAGGATCTTTTCCCTCAATCCATCAACATTAGGGACACATAGATGACCTTGGAGTCATAGAACACCATCAATAGTAACCTCCTTGGCACCACCCTGTTGTATTTATCTCTCTGAGAACCAATAAGTGCGGATCATCGTACTGACGAGCCTTGATATGCTCTAATAGTAAAGACTGGGCAACGATGCATGCAAGAACTCGGCTGGGCTCTGAAATATCCAACCTCATAAGTGTGTTAGCCAAGGACTGAAAGTCCAAAGCTAGTGGCCTCTCCTCTGCTGAAATGAATGCGAAACTACCCATACTCTCCGCCTTTCTGCTCAAGGCATCTGCAACTACATTCGCCTTACCCAGATGATAAAGGATGGTAATATCATAATCTTTCAGTAACTTAAGCCACATGCGCTGCCTCAAATTGAGATCCTTTTGCTTGAACAAATGCTGCAAGCTGCGATGATCGGTGTAAACCTCACAGGACACCCCATAAAGATAATGCCTCCAGATCTTAAGAGCATGATCTATCGCGGCCAACTCCAAATCATGCATAAGGTAATTCTTCTTGTGGGGCTTCAGCTAACGTGAAGCATATGCAATAACTCTCCCCTCCTGCATCAATACACAACCCAGGCCAACGCGTGAAGCGTCTCAATACACGGTATACATCCCTGAATCGGAAGGCAACACTAACACCGGTGCTGAAGTCAATGCGGTCTTGAGCTTCTGGAAGCTCGCCTCATAATCATCAGACCATCGCAACGGAGCACCCTTATGGGTCAATCTAGTCAAAGTTGTTGCAATAGATGAGAAGCCTTCCACAAACCAACGATAATAACCTACTAACCCCAAGAAGCTCTTGATCTCGATCGTTGTGGTAGGACCGGGCCAACTCTCAACTGCCTCGATCTTCTTGGGATCTACCTACCTTAATACCCTTTCCTGATACAACATGCCCCAAGAATGCCACAGAATCTAACCAAAACTCACACTTAGAGAGCTTAGCATATAGATTCTGTTCCCATAAGGTCTGAAGCACCACTCTCAAATGCTGCTCGTGCTCCTTCATGCTATGCGAGTAGATCAAAATGTCATCAATGAATACAATGACAAATGAGTTAATATACGACCTGAACACCCGGTTCATCAAATCCATAAAGGCCGTCGGGGCGATAGTCAAACCGAAGGACATCACCAAAAACTCATAGTGGCCATATCTAGTTCAGAAAGCCGTCTATGGAACATTCGAATCACGAATCTTCAACTGGTGGTACCCCGATATCAAGTCAATCTTAGAGAACACCCTGGCACCCTGCAACTGGCCAAACAAATCATCAATATGCGGCAACGGGTATTTGTTCTTAATGGTAACTTTGTACAACTGGCGGTAATTAATGCACATCCGCGTAGTCCCGTCTTTCTTCTTCACGAATAGTACCGGTGCACCCCAAGGCGACACACTCGATCTGATGAACCCCTTTGCTAGCAACTCCTCAAGCTGTTCTTTCAACTCTTTCAACTCTTTTCGAGCCTTGCGGTACGGTGGAATAGAGATAGGCTGGATACCTGGAGCTAAATCAATACAGATATCGATATCACTATCTGGTGGCATGCTTGGAAGATCAGAAGGAAACACATCGGAAAACTCTTGGACCATGGGCACTGAATCAACCGCCAGAGTCTCTGTAGTAGTATCTCGAACATAAGCTAGATAAGCCAAACACCCCTTCTCGACCATGTGTCGAGCCTTCAGAAAAGAGATAACCTGACTAGATGCACTGACAGACGAACCCTTCCACTCCAATCTAGGAAACTCTGGCATCGCCAAGGTAACAGTCTTAGCATGCCAATCAAGGATGGCGTGATATGGAGACAACCAGTCCATGCCCAGGATGATCTCAAAGTCGGTCATATCGAGCAACAAAAGATTCGCTCTAGTCTCATAACCACAGAAAGTCACAATACAGGATCAGTAGATCCGATTCACTACAACATAATCGCCTACTGGTGTGGACACATAAATAGGAGTACCCAGGACTCACGAGGAACAGCCAAGAAATGAGAAAACAGAGATGAAACATATGAATATGTCAATCCTAGATCAAATAGTACCGAAGCATCCCTACGGCAGACAGAAATAATAAGTGTGATCACGAAATCTGAGGCTACTACATCTGGTCTAGCTGAAAATGCATAGAACCTGGCTGGAGCGCCACCTGACTGGCCTCCACCTCTAGGACGGTCCCTACCTGCCTGCCCTTCACCTCTGGGCGGCTGGACGGCTGGTGTGGTAGCTGGTGCTGTAATCCTAGGCTACTGACTCTACTGCACTACCTTGCCCCGAAGCCTGGGGCAGAACCTCCTCACATGACCAAGATCTCCGCACTCGAAACAACCTCTCAGCACGGTGGACTACTTAATGAAGTCTGACCCTAATGGCCTGAAGGCCCACAAGAGGAACCCTGAATAGCTGGTGGACGGTAGGAGCTCTCTGGCATGGAGCTGAAATAGGGCCATAGTGGAATACCTCGAGGAGGCGGCGGTGCTGGATATGTGGGCCTGCTAGACTGACCCCTCACAAACTAACCTCTGCCCCCAGCCATGGCACCACTGAACCCTCCAGAATATCAAAACAGCTTAGCCCTCGTCGCCTGCTCTTGGCTCCGCTGACGAACACCCTCAATCCTCCGAGCTATCTCCACAACTAGTGGCCTGGATACCAGAGTGCAAACTTGCAATAAACCTCCGCACTCTCTATGCATTGGTAGGAAGTATCATAAGTACATGGCGAGACAACTCGAAGAATCTTGCCTCATAGCCGGTCACTGACATCTGGCCCTGCTGGAGCTGCTTGAACTGAAATTGCAACACCTCCTTCTATGAGGTGTGGAATATATTTGTCCAGGAAGAGGCGTGTGAACTGGTCCCAAGTCATGGGGGGAGAACCTGCTGGTCTACCGAGAAGATAGGACTGCAACTATCTACAAGCCCTGCCCTCCAGCTGAAAGGTGGTAAAGTTCACCTCGTGGGACTCCAATATCCTCATGTTGTGCAGTCTGTTCCTGAAACGATCAATAAAGTCCTGGGGTTCCTCATGTTGCTCACCTCCAAAGACAGGAGGATGTAGCCTGGTCCATCTGTCCAATAGCTTTTGCGGCTCGTCGGCCACAACTAGTCTGGGCTCAGGTATAGCTGCTGCAACTGGCTGAGCTGCACCCATGGGTAGTGCGCCCGAGGTCTGATATACGGCAGCTGCATGCCCTAGAGCTTGAGCGGTAGGGGTCTGTGCTTCCCTTCCCGCCTGAGATGTGGCTGGGTCCGCTGGAAATAAATCAGCCTGAGTCATAGAATCCATGAACCGCAGCAGACGACCCATGACCTCCTGGAATCCTGGCACGGACATGAAATCCACTGGGGATGGCTTTTCTGCAGACACCTCGCCTTGCTCCTCAATAATAGTATCCTCTACTAGATCTACTAGTGACACAACTGGAGCAACTCTAGGACATCCTTGTCCTCTACCACGAGCTGGAGCCCTCCCTCGGCCTCTGCCTTGGCCTTTGGCAACAGTGGAGCAGCTCCTCCATGATCGTGTACATTTGCCACGTGCGTTCTCACCATCTATGAGAGAATAAGAGAGAAATACTTAGCACAACATCAACTGCACAATAGGAGATGAAGAAATAGTAGTTTCCTAACACCCTGTAGCCTCTCGAAGATAAGTACAGATGTCTCTGCACCGATTCGCAAGACTCTATTAGGTACTTGTGAGACCTACGTGAATCTAGTGCTCTGGTACCATGTTGTCACGACCCAATTTCTCCTATAGACCGTAATGGCACCCAACGTCGCCACTAGACAAGCCAACGATAATCTAACCATGTAATTGTTCCTTTTAATAATCCCAAAGTAGTTGAATTTTATTTATTAAGAAAATAAGGAGTAGAAGATCTAATAAAATATGGTGAAACCCAATGTAGGAGCAAATACGGTGAAATAAACGCCCAAAAACCATAAAGTCTACTAGCACGTGTTCCAAGACCTGGTGTCACAAGTGTATGAGCATTAGTAGAAAATACAAAACTCTAAACTATTGTCTGAAATAGAGTAGACAGAAAATAAGTGCAAAATAGAGACTCTGAGTGCTGTAGAACGGACTCAGAGAGCAGCTTACCACTAGGCCTCGGGGTAACGGGGGTGCGCGCCGGAATGACTGCCAGATGCACGCCTCAGATCCTGATCGATTAGTACAGAAGTGTAGCGTGAGTACATAAACAACATGTACCCAGTAAATATCCAGTCTAACCTCGAAGAAGTAGTGACGAGGGGTCGACATCGACACTTACCATGGGCTAATAATAAGATACAAAAATGCTAAACAGGCATAGAATATGTGAATAATAATACTAACACAATGGAAGAAGTGATTAAATGATTCTTTAACTAACAGTATATCTAAAAAGTCCTTCACTAACACATACTAATTTGAAATAAATTTCGAACAAATAAATAAATTTTAACCTCTCAATTCATGAAAATAATATCATGTATATTCGGGCTTCAAGCATCAACACGCACGATTTATGGCGAGGTCGTACGACCCGATCTAGAATAATGTGTACATTGCCGAGGGTCGAGCGGCACGAACCATAGATGCATCTATTATATTGTCGAGGCGTTCGACCCGCTTCACAAGAAGAGAGAATACTTTACGAACATCCGATTTAAAAGCTATTATAAGGATACTACACAAAGAAGTGCAATTTCTATTAACGGTCAAGTAATCCGTCAAAACTCAAGTAAGTGAAATTTATCTTTACAAATCCTTTACCAAGTTTCATTATAATTTAGGCACTTCAATTAACAAGTAGGGTGCAAACATTACTTGTATTTCATGATTTGGTTCCAAATTTACCCGGACTTAAGCATAATTAGTAGCTACGCACGAACTCTCATCACCTTGTGCGTACGTAGCCCCCACAATTAGAATCAAATAGCAATTTAAATCACCTATGGGGTAAATTCCTTTTTACAAGGTTAGACAAGAGACTTACTATCATCTCAAAGCTCACTTTCACGCCACAAATCGACTCTAAGGAGCCAACTTGGTACCGAACAAATCCGAAGCTAGCCAAATATTTTATAAAATAATCAATATATGCTCAAAAGTTAATAATTCAACTATTAGAGTAATTACCCAACCCAAATTGGAAGATTCCTAAAATTCACACCCGAGGCCACGTGCCCGTATTCCGGAAATTTTTGAAGATAATTGTTCCTATAACCTCATGAACTCAAATATATAACTTTCACCTAATTCCATAATCATTTTTGTGGTTAAATCCCATTTTTATCAAAACCTAGGTTTTTCAACTAAACCCACAATTTTACATGTTAAAATCTACCCATAATCTATGTATTTAACTTACATTGGATAGAAATTACTTACCTTTAATAGCTAGGTGGAAACCCCCCTCCAAGAAGCTCCAAAATCGCCCAAGAGATGAAAGAAATGAGCTAAAATTACCTAAGTCCCGACATTAAAAGACTTTACTGCCTTCAGCGATTCCGCTTTTGCGGACCTTGGGTCGCAACTGCGTCGCCGCTTCTGTGGACAATGGTTTGCTTCTGCGGAAGACACCCATCCTAGATTTGGGTGCACATGCGGAACTATTCTCGAGCTTGGAATCCCAAACGGACCTCAATGTCGCCAATACCTACTTCAACCAAATTTAAAGAACTTTAAAATCTTCAATGCGCCAACTTTCAACTTTATGCACCGAAATGCTCCTGGGTCATCCAAAACCTGATCCGAACCTACGCCGAAGTCCAAAATCATCATACGAACCTATTGGGACCGTTAAATCCCGGTTCTGAGGTTGTTTACTACAAATGTTGGCCCAAGTCAAACTTAACCCTTTTAAGCCAATATTGAGGAACTAAGTATTCCGATTTCAACCCGAACCCTTCCAAACCCGAACTAACTATCCCAGCAAGTCATAAAATAGTTAAAGCACATATAGAGAGTCTTATTTAAGGGAACAGTGTTCTAGAAAGCAAAATGATCGGTTGTGTGCCGGTCAAGCCGTTCTCTTGTTCAATTCAAGGTTGAAGTTCTTTCCTGGAAAGCTCAAGTCGAGATGGTCGGGTCTATTTGAAGTAGTCCGGGTTACAAAGCATGGAGCCATTGAGATAAAGGATCCTGAAAGCAATGGCACATTTTTATTCAACGGGATAGGAGTAAAATATTATTGGGGTGGTGGAGTTCATCGTCACAAAACTTCGATAGACTTGGTGGATGATTGAGGGAATGTGTTGCGTCATGCCGTGACGTTAAATCAGGCATTTTTTAGGAGGTAACCCAATTTTTAGTACTTTTGTAGCTTAGCTTTTTGTTTTTTAAGTCACCATAGATTAGATTTTTTGTTTTCTTTGTAGCCATAGAAATCATAGGTAGGAACGGGGTGGGATGTTATAATGGATGTATTAAGTGCTCGGGTTTGGGGGATGTTTATTAAAAAAAATTCAAAGTAGCACCTAGGCTAGCGCCCCACGCTGCCTGGGGCAGAATTTCCAGAATCGAAAATACCCCAGCGCCAAGCCTAGCGCGGCGCGCCGGGCTGGTGGTCAGGTAAGTTGTTTTTATTTGTTTTCTTTTCTTTTCGTTTTAAATTTTTTAGTTACACTAGTAACCCATTAACACAAACCAACTACCCACCTACACTCACATAATAACCCACACCCAATAACCCAACACATTCCCCCATTTAACTCTAAACCCCAAATCCCCTTCACTCTCCCCACTATTCTTTCTCTATCCCTCGCTCTTGCTCACTCGCTGCTCTCTCTCTCTCTCTCTCTCTCTCTCTCTCTCAAGTTCTCCATTTTTTCTTGCTTTTATCTTAAGACTCACAAGTATGTCTTCTTCTTCTTTCCTTTTCTCTTGTATTTTGTAATTTCTTTGTATGTAATACTACCTCCCTCCCAAACGACCCCCACTCCCCAATTTCCCTCAAGTTCTTTTAGATTTTATGTTGGTATGGTAGGTGGCCTCTATGTGATAATTGGTTGTTGAAATTGGTTGTGAAGTTGTCTATGAAGTAGTAAACTACAATTCCCTCTACTTCGTTTAATATTTGGGAGGGCCACCTTGTTCCACCATTGTTGAATAAAGAGAAATAAAATTGATGCCCACCATGTGTTTGATATAATGTTTGAAAGAGTAAATTGTGCATTGGTGAAGTCGGAGTAGCCGAGTGTCGTGGTATGTGATGTTAGGCTAAGTGTGGGTTGTTTTGGGGTATTTTTTACATAGCCCGAGCTTGTGTTCCATGTTCACCATATCATTATCACACCACCCACACCATGTATCTTGTATTATATATGTTGTATCACCTTGTTAGAATTAGCTATTGTAGCACATTTGTTGTAGAGATTGAGGACTCAAGTATTGCTTGCTTGCTCTAAGGCTAAGTTGTGGCCATGCTCGACTACTTGAATTATGTGGCATGGGGAAGTCTTGAGTACCATCGCCTTGTGGTGCAACATTTATGCACTTTGAACTAATATTGTAAGTAGATTATATAGAGCCTTCAGTTTTAAGTGTGGGGTCATCCTTGACTCTCACGATGATCTTGGGCAAATTTTTTGATTCATTCTCACATTCATGTTTGTCGTGTGTAGGTTGCTATGGCTCGTGACAGTGCTAGAAAGGGAAAAGGAGTGGGGAAGTCCTCTACTACTGCTCCTCCTTCCAAAACACACAAGCAGGGTGAAGGTTCATCTCAGCAAGCAAAAGGGAAGCAGGTTGATAGCGGGTCGAAGAAGGCACCTTGGGGATCAAGGCCTCATTTGGATCTAGTTCATGGGGATGCCATCCAATAGTATCATACCTTTGTGCCATATGGGCGGTACATCTCCGAAATGTGAATTAATATGAAAACTCCAAAAAAGAACTTCCCGGATGTGCTTGCTAGGTTGAGAGAAATGAAGATGGATAAGTTCCTAAAGTGCTTGGACCATGCAAATTTGAGCATGGTGCGAGAAATTTATGCAAATTGGAATAGGGACTTGTTCAAGTCATAGGTCCGCGGAAAGGAGGTGCCAATGGATAGGCATTCCTTATGCGAATTTTTGGGAGTTGATAGCCCTAACCCACAGAGGCTGCAAAAGTTTGTCAAAAGCCAAGCTACCAGGGTATACGTCACACTTTATGTGACATCGATTCTAATTCAAAGTGGACACGGACTAAGGGGGATGCCCATCTTGGATGCTCCGCTTCGACTTCAACAAGACTTCCAAGGTGTGGCAAAACTTCGTGCAGGCTATACTAATGTCAGTTGAGCATAACTACGAATGCACTCAAGCCCAAGTGTGTTTGCTATTTTTTTGATGACTGTGCGACCCATCAATGTGGGTGAGATCATGCTAGGGGAGATGGCTCGCACCCGCTTTGGGCGAAAAATAAAAAGTTTCCTTTTTGGAAACCTCTTGACGCAATACATGCTATCCCGTGAGGTCCCCGAGTACCCTAGCTATGATGAGGTGGTGGACGCACCAAAAGGATTGCTTGACATTACGTCCTTGTTGGAGTCTACATCCAAGCTAAGCCAGGATGCGAGGAATGAGAGAGATGAAAACTTCAACAAATATCTCCATAGCTCCCTGAATGTGATAATGAGCAGGCTAGGTATGACGGATGAGGAGCGTATGCATCTATGCAATGATCTCTCCAGTTCTTCAAAGGAGATGTTGGGGATTGCACCTAGCAGTCCCATCCACCCATCAGAGGATGTGAACATCGTCAAAGGCTCAGATGATGAGGATGATATCAATGATGATGTTACGGGGCCACTAGATGTGGTGCCCCTAGGAGCGGATGATGATGATGAGCCTGGAGCTGCGGCTGGTGGGCATTCTGAGGAGGAGGAATCCAACTAGCAGGGAGTTCTTCTTCCACCTTACTATGTTTTGAATTTTTATATGCATTGGGGACTATGCATTATCTAAGTGTGAGGTGGGGGAACTACTTCCTGACTTGTAATTATATAGAACTATTTATTCATTTTATTTTTTAGCTTAGTTAGAACTCACATAGTCTAATTATTTAGTATTAGTTGTGAAAAAAAATGAAAATAGAAAAAAAAATCAAAACCTTGGACTTTTCCCGACGATGGATCTTTTGGATAGTTTTCTTGAGGGATTAAAGTCTGATTAAGAAACACCAAAAATATTTCTTTTGTTTTTGTTAGGATAGTTAGGTATTATCCCTTGATTTTTCTTTGGATACCGATTCCTTTCCAAGGGTTTAGCTTGAACCAAGTGTATTGTCTTTTTAAGAGTAGGATATGAAGAAAACTGAGTTGCTCGAAGATACCTATTGACATGTTTGGTGCTGGCACATTAGGCGATGACATGTGCTCTGTCTTCCTGCACATTCGATTTGAATTGTATTGCCTAAGTAAAATAAGTAGCCTACTCGGTGACGCCTTTTTCTCAGTTGTTTGACTTGTATGCCACCTAGTGCATTATTGCTTAAAATTCTCAACTATATGTGCTGATTGACTTGAGAGTTGAACAGAACCGTCTTGATTGAGTCATGTGCAATGTGTGTGTAAGGATTCGTGGTATTCTGTGCTATCCCGTGTAGTCTAGAACTTGCCCGTGTGTTAATCAAAGCAAAATTGTTAAGTTGTGTTAGTCTAGGAGATGACGTAGGCGTTTCTTGCTTGATCATAGATGTGCTTCTCACTTACAAAAATTTTTTTCCTGTTGCTAGCCCCTTTGAGCCTATAGACCTTTTCTTTGGCACCCACACTACAAGCTGTATCCCTATTTTTTTTTAATTTGAGCTTGTTGAACCTTTACCTCCGAAGGCACTTAGCCGCTAAAATAGGTAAGGTGAGAGATTTGGGAAGTAGCTTTTGAGTGGAACCATGGAAGGGCCCATAAAGTGCACTAAAATTGTGAAAAATACTACTAGTCAATGAACCTTAATGTATGTAGTGTATGTAAAAAAAAAAAGAGAGAGAAAAGAAAATTGCAAATATATATATATATATATATATATATATATATATATATATATATATATATAATGTTGATAGCTAACAAGAAAAAGAAAAACACACATCTCCTAATCTTACTAATTCGTGCTAGTGGAGATGTAGAAGTGCTTAATTGAAGAAAGGGCTATGTTTTGTATGGTTTGGGCGAGTGAATTGATTGAGAAGAATACGTGTTCGATTCTTGAGTGTAGCGTAATAAAGTGCTTAGGAGGATTAGGTCACGATTCCTAAATGTATCCTACCCATCCCTTAGCCTACATTACAACCCATAAAGTCTTAATTGATCCTAGACTTGGAATCTTATGGTACGACCACGTGATGCACATGAAATTCTTTGTGTGAGTGAGCGAGTTTTGTTCAATTGTGTGATGTACTTAATTTATGCTCAAAATCATATTTGAATGTGTGGACTATTTCTATATTCACTCTCTTTTTAGTGAGGGGCATTAATCTCATGACGGATTAGTAATGTTGTAAACTTCTCTTGTTGGGTGAGTGTGCAACTTGAGGGTGCTTAGTGGTAATAAGTCGGCTCTTGAGGTAGGACGGTTGTAGATAGGTTGTTTGAATTGGTTGAATTTCACTGTGTATACTTGGGCACGTGTAAAATGGGAAGAATGTGAAATTCGTATGTTCATGCTTGATTGTCAGTATCGACCATAGTCAAAGGTAGAGTGTATTATCGAAAATTGAATTGCTCCTCCCTTGTTGATATGTACGTTGTTGGGGTGTAATTATAGTTCCATTGCTCGAGGACGAGCATGATTCTAAGTGTGGGGTGTTGATATTCGCTTTAAAGTATGTATATTTATATGCATATTGCCTCACATTTTACTCATGTTTCTTAGATTTCGGATGTGTAATGTAATGATTTATGCTAATTAGTGGTATTTTTATGTATAGGAATCATCCGGAGAAAAATTGGGATGAAGATGCCCAAATTGAAGCGAAAAGGGGAAGAAAAGGGAAAATGTCTCAAAGTAGCGCCACATGCAGCGCAGGGAGCTGCATATGGCGCACTAAATAGAACTTCCAGATTTCCAGCGCCAAGGCTAGCACCCTAGGCTACCGTGGGCGCTGGTGATGTGAATTTGTCCTAGTTCAGTTAGGACTCAGTTATTTCGACCCCAAGATGCCCCCAAGTCGTATAAAATCAAGCCTAAACCTATTTTGGCAAGGGGAACGTGACTTTGAGAGGAAAACACAAGTACAAAACACTTGGGAGCACGAATTTCATCAATTCTTCCATTGTTCTTCTAGTATTTATAGATTTTATGTGTAAAAACAATATTTTGATGATTGTCATAAACATGAGTGGCTTAGAACCTTATTATTCTGGAGTTATGGGTCGTTTTCGACTATTTTAAATTGACGGTTGATTGTTTTGCTTGATTTTATCGTATTAATTTGTTTATTCAATCTTGCACTTAATTATTCTATTGCGTAGCTAACAATAGAGTACTATCTATGAATTTATAGTTGAACTCGATAGTGGGAATTATAAATTGCATATAAGATTGAATAGAGTAAGTTCTTGAATCCGGGCATCGGAGAATAGATTCGCGATTAGGATAGACATATTCTAGTTGCCTTACTTGGTTATTTTTGCAGGAAATATACATGCGTTCTTGTCAAGTTTGATTCTATAGACATATAGTCTTAGGTTAGTTTATAGGCGAGCGAAACGTCAAAAGAAATTCAGCGAGCATAATAACCATGCTAATCAACAAATTAGATAAGTCAAGTGATTACATCAACCCGAAAAATGCAATAGGAGAGACGTTATTCCCATAACCCAGATATATCCCTACCTCATTGAATTCTTCCTAAGTGTTTGTTTTCTCTACTTGTATCTTATTTCCTTTCTTTCTTATTAGTTCGTAGTAATTTAGTTATAAAAATTACAATCATCTTCTTCACATTCACTTGAGCATCACATTTATAAATAGCTTAAATTGGACATTAGTTGATTATAAATCCTCGTGGGAATGATGCTTTCTTATTACTTTATTACTTGTCGACCGCGTATACTTACGTATATGTTTGGACCCAACAGAATTCTCTTGCAAGATCAGGAATGCCACCCTTATGCTACACTTATCATCAAATAAGAATGTCATCCTTATATTGCACTCATCATCAAACAAGAATGCCACCCTTGTACTCCATCAACATCAATCACCATCAATATTAGTACCATAAATCTGCGTGTACACCATCAAGAGAGAAACATGAGAGGGCAACCCTAGGAGGATGAATCCATATTCACACATTGCACGGCAAAAATCCTGTGCCATAACAATAAAGATATCATCATAATTGAGAATGCCACCCTTATACTCCGCACGTCATCAAAATCAAGAATGACACCCTTATACTTCACACATCATCACAATGACAATATCCGCATGGAAGAGACCTCGTGTCAATACCCAATCAATCAGCTCAATATGTCTATATGTTCCATGATCATAACAATTCAAGATAACAATTTATCATCAAGAGACATATTCTCACAATTTATCAATAAGATGCACAAGGACAAGAAAATAATAAAGTGCGGGTGCGGATACATGCTCAAGATATAAGACATGACTACTGCTAAATCAATTTAGCAGTGATTCCACAATGCCAATCTTGGATAATTAGGAGATAAAATCCTAAAACATGATATCTAGCATGAAAGGATAAGCTCACCTAGTCATACAAAAGATTACACATGTATCATAGAGAGCGCACAATCAAATTAAGGCATAGTAGAAGCTTAGAGTTTAATCTGATTATTTTTCATACATGTCACCTGCATATACGCTTGTCACCTCGCATATACGTCGCTTTACATACATTACAAGTAAACAAATAAAGTCCAATCCTAAGAGGTTATTCCCTTGCACAAAACTTTGCAAGATACTTATCTCAAACGGGCCAAATCAACCCTCTAAAATAGTCTTTTCCTTAGAAATCACCTCCGACTGGCTCAAATCTAGCCAAAAAATAACTCAATAATATCAAACAATGCTAGGAATCAATTCCAAATAATAACGTTTCAATCTTTATCAAATTCCCAAAAAGTCAATCCCGAACCCACAAGGTCAAAACTCGAGTCAAAGGTTAGATCCCAACTATGCATAACCCCACAAATCCAAATATTTTATGATTAAGGTCTAAAATCAAGTTCAACGACTCCCAAATCCCCAATTTTTATTTTCTTAAGTTGTAGGAAAAATTTCCTCAAAATGTCATGTTTTGGTTGTTAATTATCCATGTAGATTCTTGAAATAATGCTAGAAATGTGTAGAAATCACGTACCGCAAAGCCTTGGATGAAAATTCTCTTCAAAAATCGACCCTCTCCAACTCTAGAGTTCAAAATATGAGATAATGAGTTTAAGTTCCGAAATGACTCTTAATAACTAGTTGCGGAAATTACAAATGCTACCAGGGGTTTGATGTCGTTCCCCGACCTCGGGGAGCGCGATCGACACTCAACCGAGATATCCCAAACAAGCAAGCCTATTGATGCCTTCTACGCAACTGTATCAACCCGACGGGTCATTTTGGTCTCTAGCGCGTCGTTCGACGGTTTGAGGCCTTGAGTAGCTTCACTTCAGGTATTATGACTTGTACATATGGTCGGAATTGAATTTTGAGAAGTTCGGGATTGATTTGGAAAGAAAATTCTAATTTTGGAAGATTTAAGTTGGAAGAATTGGCTAAGATTTGACTTTTGAGTAAATGACCTCAAAATCAGGATTTGAAGGTTCCAATAAGTTCGTATGATAATTTTGGACTTGGGCGTAAGTTCGGATTGAGTATCGGATCACCCAGGAGCATTTCAGCGCTTATTATGGAAGGTTGGCATTTTAAAGGTTTAAGAATTTTGTAAGTTTGGTTTGGAGTGGATTTTCATGTTATTGATGTCCGTTTGGGGTTCCGAGCCTTGAAATAGCTTTGTTATGTCATTTATGGCTCGTGCGTGAAATTTGAAGTCATTCCGGATTGATTTGATAAGTTTCCGCACAAATATAGAATTCGGAAACTTGAAAATTTATAAGTTTGATTCGAGGCATGATTCATGATTCGGATGTTATTTGATGTGGATTAAGGCTTCAAATAAGTTTGTAATGTGTTTTGGGACGCGTTGGTATAATTGGTCAAGGTCACTGGGGCCTCGGATTGACTCCGGATGGCTAACAAATCAGATTTTTGACTTAAGGAAAAGCTAGAGAAATTCTGGTTGCTGGTGCAACCGCTTCTGTGAAGTATTGGTCGCAGAAGTGACCTCACAGAAGCGAGTTAATCATCACAAAAGCAACTGAAGGGGGAAGCTGGACAGAGGCTTGCAGTGGTCGCAGGTGCGAAGGGTTTCCCGCACCTGCATGATCGTAGAAGCGGGTGAAGGAGGCACAAAAGCGGGAAGCAGCACAGAAGCGCAACTCTAGCCGCACATGCGGTTTCGCAGAAGCGGAGCTAGTGTCTGCAGGTGCGAGGCTTCAGCTGGCAGTGGTTATTCACAGAAGCGAGGTTGGTCTCGAAAAAGCAAGCTAGCAGGTGCGATAATTTGGCCATCCTATTTCTCTGGGCAGTGGGGGTATTTCGAATCTGAGACCTATCCCATTATTCTCAAATTTTCATTTGGTTGGGCGATTCTTGGAGCTCTTGGAGGGAATATTTTCATCATCTATTGCAAGGTAAGTGATTCCCACCTATTACAAGCTAAATAAATAGTTTGTATATAGGTTTAAACATGGAAATTAGTAGAAATTTGAGATTTTGGTAGAAAACCTAAAATTTGATATATTTGGAATTTGACCACAAAATTGGACATAGAATTTGGAATAAGTTATATATTTTAGTTTGTGGTGTTATAGGTAAAGTTTATCTTTAGACATTTTCGGAATTCGGGCATGTGGGCATGAGGGTTGTCTTTGTTGGCTTTTGAGCGGAGTTGGGAATCATTTTCAATTGTTCAATTACACGTATTGGGGTATATTTTGATTGGTTTGCATGTTATTTGACTAGTTTTGAAGAGACGGGCATCGATTTGAGGTGTTTGAGAGGCATTGGAGCCGGTTTTGGAACTTCCGAGTGAGGTAAGTCTCCTGTTTAACCTTGTGAGGGGGAAACTACCCCTAGGTGATACTCACTGTTATGTGCAACTAGTTGTGGGTGCTACTTACGCATGAGGCGACGAGAGTCCGTACGTAGCTAACGCATGTTTATGTCCGGCTAGACTTTGGACTTTATCATGTATAATTGAATTATTTGAACTCGTTCTGCTGACTTAATTAATTAAAGTTATAAATGAAATTGATTTAGAAATAAATATACGTATAGTAGGCCAAGCCTTAACACTTTGAGTTGTGGGCGAGTTATTTGAGAAACGGTAAAGGTTATATTCATTTTGTGCCCATGTACGGTATTGTAAACACGTGTCTCGTAATTCAGTAACTTCCTTCCTTTTTTGTGGAGCAGGCCGAACGCCTCGGCAGTATATAGATGCATCTTTGGTTCGTGCCGCTCGACCCTCGGCAGCATACACATTATTCTGGATCGGGCTGAATGACCTCGGTAGAATCGTGCGTTATATTGCTAGTAGTCCAAATATTCATAAGCTAAGCTCTCAACTGATGCTCGGTATTTACATGGTATTATTTGATAATGAAACTTGACCTTTTTTTGAGCTTTTAAGGTAGAATACAAGATTTAGAAATTCTTGGTTAAAAAGAAGTAATTGGAAGACTATGTAACTTACAGATTTACCCTATCACTGTCGTATGCTTCATATCTACTCATGTTTTATTACATTGTCTTATTGAACCTTTAGTAAGTGTCGATATCGACCCCTCATCACTACTTCTTCGGGGTTAGGCTAGATGCTTACTGGGTACGCGTTGATTTACGTACTCATGCTGCACTTCTGCACTAAATGTGCAGGATATGACAGGTTCATTTGATGATCACCTTGGCGCGTAGGCGCACCTGTTGAAGAGACTGTATGTGAGATGTATACCAGGCTATGCATCACAGTCCACCGAGTCTCCGTTGTACTGCTTTATTATTCTGTCTTACTACATTTGGGACCGATGTTGTATTATGATTGTACTCCTTAGTAAATGTTCATGCACTTTTTGCACTGGGTTTTGGGGGTTCCTAGTGGTTGTTCGTTATTGTAGTTCACGTAATTATTATCCTTTTACCCTATAAATTCCATTTTATACTATTTTAAGTAATGGATGTTATGATCTCAAAAGTAATAAAAGGTGTAAATAAATTGATAAACTAATGATGGCTTGCCTGACGGCGATGTTAGGCGCCATCACGACCTATAGTGGATTTAGGGTCGTGAGAGCTTGGTATTGGAGACACTAGGTTCACTTAGGTCTCACGAGTCATGAGCAAGTCTAGTAGAGTCTTGCGGGTCGGTACAGAGATGTCTGTACTTATCTTTGAGAGGCTACAGGACTGTTAGGAGCACTTCCCTTCTTAATCATGCAGTTTGATTCCATTGAGGCTTGTGCCTTTATTTCATTCCTATTCATTCTTATGCGACTTGAAGCACTTGTTATCAATTTGGCGTCTGTAGTGGTACTGCAGACGCGGTGCATGATGTTTTTCCTTGCATGTTCCGACAGGTTATTATCATCGCCTTGTGGAAGGATGTTCTGTAATTTCAGCTCAGTAGCGTATTTTTGAAGGTTTTGAGGCTATCCACAGATTGCTATGATGTTCACGCGTTATTATCGCATGATGTTGGTGTAATGGTAGGGTGCTCATTTATGTGTTGAGGCGATGGATGACTTGAAGGGAGGATTTCCCAGTGCATGATTTAGGGGTTCGACATTTGATTCCAGCGGAGGAAAGGCCATCGGACTATAGATGTCCAGGTTTGGTTGATGAAGTAATGAGACTTGATATTTTGAGCATGGTGGAATTCTCATTTGTGATGTGGTGTCGATGTCCTTTTTTGAACGCATTAAGGTTTGCTGGTGTTATGATCTTCTTCGATTTGCCTTCAGGGCAGAGTGTGGTGGAATAGTGCCTACGAAGCGGTTGTCAAAGATAGCGGTGTGTAGTGGTTCAAAATCGAAATGGTATTCCTAATGCTGATGGCTCGAGAAAGATGATCTTCTAGGAGGTTTAGAGTTATAGCAATTCATTAGTTTCAGTGCTACATGTATGGATTTGATTTGAGGCAACATTTGGGCAGCGAAGTATGAGAAAAGACATGGCGGGAAGTGTTTTGCGGTGGTTGAAGTACTAGCAGGTCAAGTATGAGAAGAAAAGGTTGAGAAGTTACTTAAAGGAGATGGTTTAACTGAAGTAAGAGAGGCATATTAGCATATGGATTCTGTGGCAGGATAGCCGCGTGCCTTAAGGAAGTGTAGAACGGTTTGGGAACCGTGATGGAAGGTGATGTGGCCTACGGATTTTATTTGGAATTATGGTCAATGTACGAAGAAAGATTGAATATAGCAGAAGGGAGCCTGCTTGAAATGAAGAGGGGTGTAAAGATTTGACTATCGTTTCAAATGCAAAATGACTTGACTTTAGAAAGGTATTGTTGAACTTTCAGTTGATGTCAATAGGGAAGGAACATACTTATACAACTAGTGGCGAGCATGTGCTCAGGAGAATTTACTGATTTTGTGGTAGTTGTACCAGCGCAGTGTCATTGGAAGATGTCGGTAGGGAATTCCACAGGTGGGTTATCTCTTGTGATCGGGTTAGCTGTTGCGTGATTTTGGTGAATTTTCTACGAAGAGTTCTACTTACTACCCGACCGAGGGTCGAATATGCGATTGTGATTAATAGATTGGATTTTTGACTTAAGGAAAAGCTGGAAAAATTCTGGTTGTTGGTGCAACCGATTCTGCGAATTCTTGGTCACAGAAAGGGGGGGAGCTGGGCAGAGGCTGGCAGTGGTCGCAGGTTCAAAGAGTTTCTCGCACCTGCGTGACCGCAGAAGCGGGTGAAGGAGGCGCAGAAGCGGGAAGCAGCGTAAAAACGCAACTCTAGCCGCACCGGCAGTTCCGCAGAAGCGGAGCCAGTGTCCGCAGGTGCGAGGCTTCAGCTGGCAGTGGCCATTCGCAGAAGCGAGGTTTGTCTCGCAAAAGCGAGCTCGCAGGTGCGATAATTTGGACCCCAGGTGAGAAAGTCGCTCGGCAGTGGGGCTATTTCTAATCCGAGACTTAACTCATTTCTCTCACATTTTCATTTGGTTGGGTGATTCTTGGAGCTCTTGGAGGGAAGATTTTCATCATCTATTGCAAGGTAAGTGATTCTCACCTATTACAAGTTAAATACATAGTTTGTATATGGATTTAAACACGAAAATTAGTAGAAATTTGGAATTTTGGTAGAAAACCAAGAATTTGGAATTTTTGAAATTTGATCACGAAATTAGACATGAAATTTGAAATAAGTTATATATTTTAGTTCGTGGTATTATGGGTAAAGTTTATCTTCGGAAATTTTCGGAATCCGGGCATGTGGGCCCGAGGGTCATCTTTGTTGACTTTTGAGTGGAGTTGGGAATCATTTTCAATTGTTAAATTATACGTATTGGGGTATATTTTGATTGGTTTGCACGTTGTTTGACTAGTTTTGAAGAGACGAGCATCGATTTGAGGTGTTTGGGATGCGTTGGAGCCGGTTTTGGAACTTCGGAGCAAGATAAGTCTCCTGTCTAACCTTGTGAGAGAGAAACTACCCCTAGGTGATACTGTTACGTACGACTAGTTGTGGGTGCTACGTATGCACGAGGTGACGAGAGTCAGTACGTAGCTAAAGCATGTTTATGTCCGGGAACACTTAGGACTTTACCATGTGTAATTGAATTATTTGAACTCGTTCTGCTGGCTTAATTAATTAAAATTATAAATAAAATTGATTTAGAAATAAATATAAGTATACTAGGCCAAGCCTTAAGACTTTGAGTTGTGGGCGAGTTATTTGAGAAACAGTAAAGATTATATTCATTTTGTGGCCATGTACTATATTATAAACATGTGGCTCTTATTCGGTAACTTCCTTCCTTTTCTTGTGGAGCGGGCCAAATGCCTCGGTAATATATTGATCCATCTAAGGTTTATGGCGCTCGACCGTCGACAGTGTACACATTATTCTGGATCGGGCCGAATACCTCGGCAAAATCGTGCGTTATATCTCTAGTAGTCCAAATATTCACGAGCTAAGCTCTCCAGTGATGCCCGGTATTTACATGGTATTATTTGATAATGACACTTGACATTTTTCTAAGCTGTTATGGTAGAATACAAGATTTAGAAAGTCTTGGTTTAAAAGAAGTAATTGGAAGATTATGTAACTTACAGATATACCCCATCATTGCAATATGCTTCATATCTGCTCATGTTTTATTACATTGTTTTATTGGACCTTTAGTAAGTGTCAATGTCCACCCCTCGTCACTACTTCTCTGGGGTTAAGCTAGATACTTACTGAGTACGTGTTGATTTACGTACTCATGCTGCACTTTTGCACTAAATGTGCAGGATCTGACAGGTTTATTTGATGATCATTTTGGCACGTAGGCGCACCTGTTGAGGAGACTTTATGTGAGCTGTATTATAGGCTATACATTGCAGTCCACCGAGTCTCCATTGTACTATTTATTTTATTCTGTCTTACTACATTCGGGACAGATGTTGTATTATGATTGTACTCCTTAGAAAATGCTCATGCACTTGTAACACCGGGTTTTGGGAGTTCCTACTGGTTGTTCGTTATTATAGTTTATGTAGTTATTATATTTTTGCCCTGTAAGTTCCATTTTATACTATTTAAGTAATGGAGATTATGATCTCAAAAGTAATAGGAGTAAATAAATTGATAAATTAACGTTGGCTTGCCTGACGGAGGCACTAGGTGCCATCACGACCTATAGTGGATTTTGGGCCGTGATACCAACCTTACCTAAGAATTATTTGAGAATAATAATACGATATAGATATGTGAAGAGGATAAGGTATGCAACATCATTATTCATTACTTAAAAGGGGCTTCATTTCAAATTTCAAAAGATTACAAGTTCATAATTAAAAATGTAAACATGTTTGATAGTTACAGTCTATTTCCCAAATCAAAACACAATCCACACTACGTCTACAGAGCCTCTAAGTGGAACAGAAGAGCAATATGAAAGTGCCAGTGACAATGCCCCGGCTATACCTGAAAATACTATGTACAAAGATCAAAAGATACAAGGACCCGAAGTGGGGCTTACCAAGTCAGCTGAGAAGAGGGTGTACCGCTAGCTGCTGTGGAACCACCTGTATCCATTAAAGATGCACGTTCCCAGCAAAAGGGATGTTAATACATGAGGAATAGTACTAGTATGTAAAGCTAAACACCCTCTTAATGAATCGAGTAACGACACAAAAGGAGAAAAACATGAAATCAACGAGGAAATCAAATAATTTTAAAATACCAAGTCAAGAGTGAGACATTTCTTCTAGTAAATATCAATATTCTAGGTTGGGAGATCTTTAGTACTGATACACCACCATGCTAGTGACATAGAGTCCGATCTCTGCCCGATCGGCTAAGCTGTCTCACCCCAAAGCATGAGGTTGGACATAGAAACACATCACCACCATGTGCGCGATATGATGTTCGATCTCTGCCCGATCGGCTAAGCCGTCTTACTACAATGCTGTGTGGGTTGACATGATCCTTGCTAGCTATCAACACCACCAACAACAACAAACCAAGTGTATTCTCGTAAATGGGGTGTGGGGAGGGTGGTATGTACGCATACCTTACCCCTACCTTATAAAGATAGAGAGACTGTTTCCGATAGACTCTCGGATCAAGGACAGTGGAGATAAAGTAATAAGTAACAATAATTAGTAATAACAATATATTAAGGTAACGAGCATTCATCCTTTAATTAATCCCTGTACCGGCACATATAGTTTAAGTCTTGGGAAATTATAACCCAACCTTTCTCGGTAACCTAACGATGCTCCCAAAAACATCAAGCATATAAAGGAATCACATCTGTTTCATTGCCTTTCGTACTTGCTTTCACTTCTTTGGCACTCTTGGCTCCAATTGTAAATCATCATTCTTGGCACGATGGCCGCATTCCATATTCATACTTTCATTCTTTCATTTGACGTGGACTATTAAATCACTTAAAGACTCTTATGAATTATCTGGAAAACATGACTTCGGTTCATGTATACATAAGAGCTTAGGACACATTGGAAACATTTACAAATAAGAGCATGATGATTTCAACAGAACTATGGATTGAGTTCATAATCATTTGATAATTTGATCATATTTGGACTATTTCCCAAGGAAGAGCATGATATGCATATCGATCAATTCGAGACATATTAGAGTAATTAAACATTCAATAAGAGGAGAGCTTGGTCAAAACGCGCTTAGATTTCATAAGGAACACATGAAGCCTGATTTTATAAGAAGAGTTTAGCCAACATACCTCGCTTGAGCTTTTCTTAGATTACTACAACATTATGAATCTCCGAGAGACTTCAATCTAGTAGAGATGCGAAAAAATTGAACTACAATTAGGAAGGGATTCATGGGTTCAACTCATTTAGGCATTTTATCACGCACAAGGTGTGCGAATTCGACTACAAGATTTCTATGGTGGAATTTCTTCATTCCACAACCAATGGTTCGCCGGTATTATTTCAATAACCTCCCCACCACCTTTATTGGTACATGCATGCACAAAGAGAAACTCCCACTCCCAAGAATCACCCTCCCCATTACCCATCTTCTGCCCAATTTTGAATTGAGAGCTAGGGAAGGGAACGTTACCTCTTAGAAGAAGACTTGCAAGTTTTTCTTGTCGAATTTTCAAGGCTTGATTGAGAATTTGAAGTGTGGAGATGTTAGTTCCCTTCCTTGTCTCTCTAACTCCCTTCCCCTCTCACCAAAAATACCAGAGTTTTACTCTAAAACGAACCCCTTATGTCTTTTTTATTAGAATAGGGTCGGGTAAAATTTTCCAAAATTTCAACCTCCAATCTGGTCTGGGGTTGTAGATTGGATCACAAAATAGGTATGCGGTCCGCGAAGTGGATTGCAAAATGGTCCCAAAAACTGGGCTGGCCTACTCAAGTCTGCGGTCGTTCTACGGCCCGCAAATCAGTTATGCGGTCACAAAATGGACCGCGAAACCTCCCTCAAGAAAATCCTCATGCCGGTTCTGCAATGGAAGTGCGACCTGCAAAATAGTAATGCAGCCGCACAATTGACCGCAAAATGACCTCCAAAATTAAGCTTCTCCTATTCAACTGCGCGACGATTTTGCGGTTCACGGAATAGTTCTGCGGTCGCATAATGAACCGCAGAAATTCCATTTTCTACAAAAACATATTTACCAACTCCACAATGTATTGCACAATCCAAAAAGTCCGTAATAACATTCCAACATGTTAGCCTTCCCCAGCACCATAAACCTTAAATTCCTAGGTAAACTTTTACGGGGCCTTACATTCGCAAATGCAAAGAAGGGCTCGTAAATGCGAACTTGTCCCTGGGCTGCAGACTTCATAATTGCGACCAAAAACCTCGCAAATGCGAAGCACCATTCGTAAATGCGGATGTCGCAATAGCAACACTAGATTTGCAAATACGGAGTTGGCCTTCACAGCCAAGCATCGCATATGCGATCAACATTCCGCAAATGCGGACTTCACAAATGCGAGCAGACTATTGCAAATGGCGATGTTTGTAGCACCTATAATCACCAATCTTCCAAAATCAGTCAGAAACTCGCTCGAGCCCCTTTCTACACTAAATATCTGCACAAGTATAGAAATAGCATATGAACTCGCTCGCAAGTTCTAACGATAAAATAACATGCATAACCAAGAATCGAGCACCAAAACACATAATGCATGCCTTGAAGTTCAAGAACTTCAAATATTCACAACCAAGCGTCTGATTTATACCAATTCAACTCGGAATGAAACCAAACTTTGCACACAAGTCCCAATAACAAAACAAACCTTTGTAGAGTTCCTAACCATTAATGAGAACCCGATAGCCTCCAAATCAACTTCCTGACGAGGCTAATGTGTATTGGAATTTTCTGCTCGTACTCTGTCAAATTCTAGTATAATTTAAGATATCGTCCCACAGAGACTGGATAATCTATGCTACAGATTTGTAATATTTTCACTACTATTTAAGAGAATCAAATTGATGAAAAGCGTGCGAGGTTTAAAACTTGTTAATTACTTATACAAAACAAATAACTTTTTGAAAGATTTATAATTTTAAAAAAGAGTTGGGAATCATTAAATTCACTTGATAATATTACTATAATAAAATCTCAATTTCTACTTTTATTTCTTTAAAGAAAAATTGCTTATTTCTAATACAATTATATTTTCTCACTAAGAAATAACCAATTAATAACACTCTGAGAGAATTATGTTAATTAATCAACTTAAGACTAGTGACGTTTAAACCGAAATATTTTTCTTGCTTGAATTGTGCTAAAAGAAAGTAAAAACTTCGTGAGAATATTTTTACTAAGGATCAATAATCTTGCCTACAACAATTCTTTCGTGAGAATTAAAACTGAGGCAAGCAAGATTACTGACTTGAAATAATAATTTACTGAAAAATTGCTTTCATTCTACTATTTTATTCATAAATTATTATATATTAGTTTTGCTCCGCGAGAACTACAAAATTAATATATGAATAAATTAGAGACAGAATATATAGACATGATAATAGAGTAATTAAAAACCATCATTTCAGCACATTATGAATGTAAATGAAAAATTTCAAGCCAAGAATATATAAAAACTGAGATAGTATTATAAAATATATCAAGCTTCATCAACTATCCCAACAAAAAGAGATTACTCCATTATGGAGTAAGAAAAGCTTAAAAAAGATATTTAGAAGACTAAAAATATTTTAAAGACTAAGAAAATATTTTTACTACAAAGAAAGAAGACCAAGACTAGTTCTTGTCTTACAAAGATTGGATATCCTTATACAAAGAGAGCTTGCTATTTATAGAAAAAGATGAGTAGCTTTTGTCATGTTCCACTTTTGCGAATGTGAAATTCATGTATGCGAAGTGACCTTTGTGTACGTAGATTCCATATATGCAACTATGGCACTTGTGCTTTACTCTTGACTTCATGAGTTAGTCTTGCAAATGTTGGTTCCATATGCGAATGTGACCTTTGCAAATATAGATTCCACACATGCATCTATGACTCTTTTGCTTCCACTTTTGATTTCATGAGTTAGACTTGCAAATGTAGATTCCATATTTGCAAATGTGACCTTGCGTATATAGATTCTGCATATGTAACTATGCTCCTTTTTATCTTTAATTATCTCTTTTTATAAGCCTATATGTATATTCCACATTTGCGAATATGAAGATAATATGTGCGACTGTGCTTTGCTTCATTGTCTTGTCTTTTAGCGTCTTTCCTTCTTTTTCATAATTTCTTCTTCTTACAAGGTTTGTTAGAAAATATACGAGGATATGATATCATTATTCATCTTTTATTTTAAAAAATTATTTTTTACATATGAAATTACATGAATAATTTATATTCATCAAATACCCTCATACTTGCACTTTTGCTCGTCCTCGAGGAAAAAGAATACTTTTAAAATATATCTTCCAAATTCCATGACTATTGTAGGATAGAAAATTTGTACAAAAAATATCCTCCAATATGGTCAATGCAATTAACTTTAAATTCACAAAATCTTTTACCTTATTTCTGAATTCTGCTTTTTTTTTTTGTGGCAAATTATAAGTTTTTATTCATAATAAAAGCAAACCGCAAAGGAAAAGTACAAGCAAGGGGGACAGAAGCTCGATTAGTGTCGCCTATATGCCTTGGCTATATAATTACTCCTCTGCGCCTCACATTGCCTGTATAGCAGCCTCATGTAGAGGAGTCATGGTGTAGGTGCTGGCAAAGTCTCACGAGGGCATATAATCTAATAGCCATTCGGGTGTATCCAAAGGTATAGTACCTAAGCAAACACCTACCGAGCTAAACCTTATTTCTGAATTCTGCTTTGATCAACAAGAACTTGCTATCTTCTTCCCTTGAATCTTTCAGAATTAATAGATTTATGGTCACTTATTCAGTTAGCATATATAAGTATACTTCTTTTAAACTTCTTTTTCTTCTTCCATCCTTTTTTTTTATACACCAATCTCTACTCATTTTTAGTTGGAAGATCTCATGACTATATATAAGTATAGATTAAGTTATTCATTTTCTTTTCTTTTTTTTATAATCAAGGTATTAAAAAGATAGGATTAAGGCTTAACGAAGGGTTCTAATATATATATATATATATATATATATATATAGGCAAGCTATTTTATATAATGGGATTGGTATTGCTGAAATAGGGGGCAGAAGCCTAGAGAACAAGCTATTTTATTGCTGATATATATCGATGATACGAAGGTGGCGGAAGCTTGTTCCCGGAGGTTAGAGGGAGAATAGGGGGTAATGGGAAAGTAAGAACAAGAAGTTTAAATGGTAATTAAAAATAGTTCAGGCGGCAGAGCCAACCATATGCATATAAATTAAAAGGCAGAAGATTAAAAAACATACAATAAAGTGTAGAAGATTAAAACAAAATCAGGTGGCAGAGCCTTCCTGAAGTTTATAAAAATAAGTAGTAAATAATACAGAGGAAGTGCTCTAACCAGGTAGAGAGTCTTGTAGGAGATATATATCGAGAGAGGTATATTTTCGAGTGCCCTCTCTTTACAAATAGGGGGATCTACTTATAGAAAAATAGACAAACTGTTATAGTGAAAGTGTATAGTAAAAACACTATAGGAAAGTAAAGCTACAACGAATAGTAACTTTGCTATAGTGACTTCCAAAAATTTTATGCTGTTGTGATGTCAGCAATTTCTCCTGTTTTATGGTACAGTGATATCATAATCAGGGTCTTCTTCTTCTTCATCATTTTCTTCATCTGATTGGTCTTCAGATGAGGATTTTTGGCTGGGTTCTTCAGTCTTTAATTGTTGGAGCAGTTTTTTCATTTGCTGGATATATTCCTTTTTGCTGCTGGATCCTGCTAGTTGTGTAGAAGCAAGAGATTTTTGCTATAAAAATTGAGAATGAGAGACATCTGTGGGTGATAGATATTTTGGGTTTTCAAAGAATTATTTTTCAATTGTTGGTATATAAGCTTCAAAAGCACCTGTCCAAGCCTTATACCACTTGCAGTGACCTTGAAAGGCTAACCATGGTAACCTTCTTCGACCTATTGTCTTGTGAAATGAGAATTTTTGCGTATAGATCCATGGGATGTGGAATCTATGGGAAAATTGGAGAAGCATTGGGATAAGCTGGTCATGATGAATTTTGGTACAAAAGTAATCACATCCTTCTTTTACCGGAGAAGAAAAAATATCTATCGTGTGACCACAGATTGACCACCATTGATGTAAAAACCACCGAGGAACCCGGATGTTAGCTGTCTTCCCCAGAGGATAAAAAATGAATGTTTTCCAGGAGGATATTGGAATGTGAATGCATTCATCCAGGCGTCTCGGTAGTCATAATAGTTGAAAAATTAAGGTTGAAACGGCTGAGAAAGCTTTCTGAGTTTAGTAGAGTGCGTGCTCCATTCTTTTGGTAAGATTATTTTATTAATCCACTCTGTTGTATGGGTGACATATGTTTGGGTTTTTTTCTAAGAATTGTTTGAATAGACAAGATTTGGTATCTGTAAGGATAAATTCATAGAACTTCTGGGTATAGGCAGGAGTTTTCTGAAGATAATTGGCAGAAGGGTTAAGCATCTTTTTGGCTACTTCTGCTGGGTTAGAGTGCCAAAGATCTGGTTCTATTCGAATTGGGCGGGTAAGCCATCTCATTCTTAAAATAGTTTGGTTCCTCGAAATAAGGACCTTTCAAAAGAATTGGCTGTGACACTGGTGAAGAAAGAGCCTGTTTGGATACCGAAGGTATCGTGCATTGTGTGATGGGGCCTTTTGCCGTCACTGCTTTGTTTGTGGTGATTTGTGCAACGACAAGGGTTTTGAGTGGAGATATGAGGCTTCTGGTCGCCACATCCATTAATTGGTTTAATTGTTGTTGTCCTTGTTCAGGATTTGTCATGGGTAATGCATTTTTAAATGCCATGAGTTGATACCGTCTCAAGAGTTCTTTTGCTGTCCATGGGGCAATCTGTAGCATTTGGGCTTGTTGAAATTCATCTTCTTCAACAATGTCTGCCCATCTTTTTGGTTGAGCAAACGAAATTGGTTTTGGTGAATCCACCCAAAAACGTTTGAGGAACTCCCTTCATGGCATAATCTGCTGGAGTTCTATATTTCGGTTGGCTTAATCCAACCTCATTTAATGGTTGCTTGGAGGCAACTGTTTGTCTTATGAAAACCCCCTGTTGGGTATCATTATTGATTTTTGGCTGTTTTGAAACAGCTAATGAATCTTCCGATGGAGTCAGAAACAGTGGTATGGGAGGATCAGCTTTCTTTTTCCTAATCATTATCTACCCTGCAGGAATTCTCTCGTTAGGAAGTCTGGTATGGAATTTGAGCTTCCTTTGATATATTCATATAACAAAATCAAAATTGATAAAATAGTTTGTCATCTGGAAAAAATATATTTTGAGGCAAGGTTTTGTACATCTTTCTGTAAAATAGATTTGGCTGCTTTGCAATCAATGCGTAGTAAAAAATTTTGATTTTACAAATCAGCTTGGAATTTAGAGATACACAAGATAATCGCCAACATTTCCTTTTTGATTGTACGATAATTTTGTTGAGCATTGTTCCAATGTTTGGAGGTAAAAGCAATGATATGTTCTTTATCATTTTTCTTTTGTTTTAAAATTTCTCCATATCCTAAATCTGAAGCATCTGTTTCTACTATTTTGTAGGTAGAAGGATCAGGAAGGGTCAAGAAAGGAAGGTGTTTGAGTTTCGATTTGATTTCCTTGACTACGTTGGTATGCTTGTTAGTCCAAGGTGGTGGAGGCTTTTTCTGCCGATCGTGGAGCGGTTTTAGCAGAAAACTAAGACCTAGAATGAAGTCACAGACATAGTTGACACAACCAAGGAATCTCTGGAGCTATGTCTTGTCTAGAATTTGATCCGAGAATTTATCAGCAAATTCAACAGACCTTAGTATAGGGATCACAGTTCCTTGTTGGATATTGTGACCAAGAAATCGAATGTTTATCTGGAATAAAACTATATTTAGTTTTGGATAGAACCAGGCCATATTCTCTAATAATATTAAAAAAAATATTTAAATGTTTAAAATGTTGGTCAATGCTTGTGGAGAATACAAGAATATCGTCAATGTAAGTAATTATATATAGTGAAAGAGGATTGAAGACATCATTCATGATTTTTGGAATTCAAAAGAAGCATTTCTCAATCTGAAAGGCATAACATTCCATTCATACTATCTGAATGGGACAGTGAAAGCGGTCTTGTATCGATCTTTAGGGTCGATTTGGATCTGCCAGAATCCTGATTTTAAATCAAATTCGAAAAATATGGTAGCGGCATGGACACGCTAAAGTAAATCCTTCTTATTAGGAATAGGATATCTAATCCAGCTAAAAGTAGTATTGAGGCTTTTGTAATTGATAACCAAACGAGGTACACCTCGCTCAATTTTGGAGCTTTAGTTTACATAGAATGCTGCATAACTCTAGGGAGATTTTGAAGGAGAAATAGTGTTTTAACCTATAAGATCATCAATCTCTTTCTGCCAATGAATGATGAGCTCGTGATTCATTTGAATAGGGCGAGCTTTAGTAGGAATCGTCTTTTCATCAAAGTCAGGTTCATAACGAAGGCTGACTATATGTTTCTTCCGTTTCCAGAAAGAAGTGGGCAAATCTGCGGAGATCATTCTGCATCTTCATTTCTAAAGTCTTAATATTAGATATGATGGAAGGATCTTTGATTTGCTTTTGAAGACTTTGGAAAGCAACTTCTTCTTTGAGAAACATAACTTGTGCTTCCTTGTTTTTTAGGAAGTGCAAAGTTTTTGAATGAGAGGTTTATCATAGGGAAAGAGAATATTATTGGTAAAATAATCTACATGAATACCTTGGTTCGAAGAAAGATAAGGGCTAATCCTATTGATAAAAGGAATACCTAAAATGACAGGGCTAATAAGATTCTTTACTTAAACGAATGATGTAGGAATCGACTAAGTTGGATGTTGAGGAGAAGTAGTGACTTCGACAAAAGAAAGTTTGTAATTTATTTTAAGTTTTTCGCCATTGGCAGCCCTAAATCTCTCTTTAGTTTTTTCAAAAAACTTAGTTGGCACGAGTCCTTTTTGAATGCAGCTGAGTTCAACACCAGTGTTAAACAAAGCAATTGTATCAAGGACAAAAGACTTATTGATTATCAGAGTTATTTTGATATGATATTTTTGGATGTTAATTCTAGAAAGATAACCTATAAACGGACCTATGTCACCTTCATAGACAATAGGTTCTTGGGCAATAGATATATCCTCCTTATGCTCAGGTTCATTAGAAAGTTGTCGGAGCACAAGACGATCTAATTCTTGACCTGCTTTGATTTCTTTAATTTCATCTTTAAGGTAAGCTACTTCAGATTGAAGGTCCTCCATATTTATGGTCGTTGCCTTGGATTTTTGAGATGGAAATCTCTTGAGGATTTCCGTGATGTTATAGGTGTTAGCAACCAGAGGATAATTAGGAAGCTTGGAGGAAGACGGAGAAGGTTTATCCAGAACTTTCTTGAGTTGGTCTAGGTAATCCTTTTAGAGATTGGAGTCTTGGAAATTGTCAATAATGTCAAGGAGGAGATCTTGCTCTTTTGTAAGAACACTAATTCAGGAAGACTTTCCTGAGCTTATCGATCAGACTAGATTGAAGATGATGAGGAATCTAAGTCATCATCCTGGTGTTGGTTAAATTGCTGCTCATAGTCGTCTTCAGCAACCTCAGAATCATTGTCTATAAGAAAGAGTCCTTTTATTTTATTAAGGACAGACCATCAAGATGAAGTTTCCAAATCGCCTTTGAAACCCTACAATATTTGGCAATGTGACTTGTTTTACCATATCTGTAGCATTTGGCCGTAGTTGAAGTTGGTGTATTCTCAACTTTAGGTTTAGAATACTTTGGCTTCGTATGGAAAGGTCTCTTTTCCTATACTTGGACGTAGGATTGCTAGGACTAGGAAGTTCCTTTTTGGGTTTGCGCCTTTTGTGAGGCTTTTTACCACAAGGAGGTAGACCAAACTGTTTGCAAAAACTACCTATGTCTTTACGAGTTTGAGCCCTATCTTTTGCTAATTCTCTCAGCATTTTATCTTGTTTACAGATTTTGAGAGCAACTTGCTGGATTTGGCTGGTAATTTGACCATAGGTGATCTGATCATAAGGAATAATACCACTGGAATATTGATTTTGAAATTCTTCGCTGACTAAATCCCTAAGTGATTTTGGCAAACCATCTAAGAATTTTTCTTTCCAATTGTTGTTGGTCCCATCAGGTCGTTCATAGATTCACATAAGGAAAGAGTCTTTATACAATCTTAAATCTGAAAGAGTTTTGCACTTAAGACTGCTAAGCACTTTGGTACTTTTTCCCCTAAAAATTCCTGGACAACCTATGAAGGTTATGATAATAGTATATATCAGGGTATTGGTAGAATCTGGAATAGTATCCCCGTCCCTAAGAATCGGTTGGCCTGTTTCATCAACCTTGATAGACTGGAAGATTTGTTGCTTCTCATCTCCACTGAGGTAGGTATCCCACCAACCTTTGAGTTGCCCTGTAAATCCAGCTACAAGGACTTGGGTAGTACCCTGGTCAGAACAATTATGAGAAGTTTTATAAGCAGTGGCAACCATGGTCATCTGCTGCAACTTTTCGAGAATATTATACTCAAAACAACCATCTATGTTCCATTTATAAATATTTTGTTTGCATTGTAATTGTTCTGCATGACATTGGGTTTTTCTTCGAAAACTACGTCTGGATGGGTAGCCCTAAGATAGTAGAGTTTTTGAGGTTTCCTCCAGTTGGAAGACTCAGCACGAATAGGTGCGATACCTAGAGGAGGGTTTCCTTCTATAGCTACTGATTGTTCAGATTCTTGGTCTGAATATGTCTTACCAAGGACTCCTATGAGTTTAGAAGTTGCAGTAGGAGTTTGACAAATAGAAGAAGCTTCAGTAGCTTGGCGGACTGGCGTATCTTGGACCACTAAAGTTTTTTCAATTTCTAGGATTCTTCGCTGAAGCTCAGAATGCCGAGGAAAGTCTTTAGAATGATGCATATGGTGCTCCCTAGAATGAGTTCTAGGGATCTCGTAAGGTTTAAAAAGAGGAACATCAGAGGTGGAAGATCCTTCTGTGGATTTCTTCATTGTAGTCAAAGAAGGATTGACAATTAAATATTCTCTAATAGTTTGTAGATATTTATTCATGTAATTATTTTGTTCAAAAATATATTTCATATCTTTGCAAGTAATTGGTTTGCTACCAGCTCTTTTCTTAAAAGGAGCAGCTGTAACAGAGGTATTGGCAAAAGCTGTAAAAAATACTTATGACGGAGGAAGTCCGGAAATAACTTCTTCACCGGTATTAGTTTCCCAAACTTTTGAAACATTAATAGATTTTGAAAAAGGGAAATCTATTTCCGTATAATCAGCATAAATTTCGAACCTTTCAAAGAAATTGATCTGTCTTTTAATAGCATTTAAAGAATCATAAAATTTTGATTGAATTTCTTTTCTTTTCTCTCCTTTGTATTTTTCATAAAACAAAGTTGTTTTGAAAAGATTATCGGGAGAATAAAATTCTTTTTGGAGAGTCTTTTGGTCAATTTCAAAATCCACTTTTAAGACTCCAATTCCAATATTATAATCACCACGTTCAGCACCTAAAGACGTATAGGTAGGCGAATTGGGGTGATCATAGCTAGTTTCAGTAGGAGGAGCGTTTTCTAGCTTATATCTAGCCTGAGGGATCGTAATATCTGAAATAGTTCCTACTCTCATGGGATAAGAGGAGATCGGATGTCTAGTGGGCTAGACAGAAGGACTTTCAGATGGAATACATGTGTTAACTCTTTGACTGAGTGACCTCTGGAAGGAAACTAGTATAGACCCGGTGGGAAATTGTTGGATCTATGAAACAGAGGTATTCGCAGGTTTTTGAGCTGGAGTAGCATATTGCAAAAGCCAGTTCTGAGGTAAAGAGATCTGATTCCAGGATACTGGTCTAGGAATAGATAGATAAGATCTTTGTAGATCTGTTTGGCAAAGAACAATTTCACCCTTATGCATTGTTCTCATGGCTCCAGTATTGAAGGCTGAATTCATAGCCTTATATTGGATTCTATAGACGATAGCTACTGGGAGAGATCCGGTTTTGGTTCTGTAATTGGAGGTTTTGACATTAACTGTCAAGGTATCTAAAATGTTCCTATCTCTCAGGGAGAATGTAAAATTAGGAAAACATTCGAAATAAATTGACCCGTTACAAAGACTAATTTATACCTTTCCAAGCAGAGAATCACTAAAATCTAGGAACCTAGAGTCCCTGAGACAGAGATGAAGAGATGTGTCAAGTCCTTCTCTAGTGAGTGGTTTAGCGGCGATTTGTACTAACCCAAAATGGAGATAATTGTATTTCTGTCTATATTTTTCTATAGACTTGATATTGAGAAGTTTGATCTCCTCATGATCCGATTCAAGAGGAATAGTCTGTTTGATGGAAGACATGTGATAATCACTTGTCAGGTTGTTCCATCTGGAAGATTTGTAAATTGTAGACTAGGGATATTTGGGAATTTTCCAGTCTTTAATTGATTGCTACAAGTTAGAGAAACTAATCTCTTCTTTGAGCTTGAAATCGGAGGTAGAAAATGAGGGAGAGGACGAAGAGGATCTAGAAGATTTCGAAGGGGAGTGGCGAAAGAAAGACATTTTAATAAAGGTTTTTAAAAGCTTCCTATCCTTGGCTCAAGAGACCAAGGGTTTTATAAGGAAAATATTCAAAGTTTTAGCTAACTTTGTGTAGAAATACCAGATCTAGGAGTTAAGTTCTTTTAGATCAATAGATCTTAAGAAAAATACTCTAGTTTTATCTTAGTATCATCTTGCAGAGTCCAGATCTAGGAGCTAGATTCATTGTAATACATGTTCTTACATATAAAGAAGGTAAATATGGAAATTGTTTTCAGAAGCTCTACTTTTGGATGACCCAAAGGTTACAAGTAACCATCTGCATGCCTACTAGGTATATTTACAGGCATTTTATCGCCATAATCCCTAGGAACACTACTTGTAGTACAGATCCGAAGATCACAACGCCATCTTCCAAGAGTTCTTTTTATTACAAAAACATATTTAACAAATTTATGTGTAAGAACCAGTAGATATATAAATCTATCAATAGATCAAGTAATTCAACACCATAATATGATAAAATCCATAGTATAATTCTTTAAAACTTATAGATCTAGAGTTAATTCGTCAGAGCTGGAAGCACCACACCATAGCAAGTTAAAAACAAGATTCACCATCTTTACTTCCCCCTAGCTCTGATACCAAGGGGGCGGAAGCTTGTTCCCGGAGGTTAGAGGGGGAACAGGGGGTATTGGGAAAGTAAGAACAATAAGTTTAAATGGTAATTAAAAATAGTTCTGGCGGCCGAGCCGACCATATATATATAAATTAAAAGGCAAAAGATTAGAAAGTGCAGAAGATTAAAACATAAAATCAGGTGACAGAGCCTTTTTGAAGTTAATAAAAATAAGTAGTAAATATTATAGACGAAGTGCTCTAACCAGGTAGAGAGTCTTCTAGAGAGAGATATATCGAGAGAGGGTATATTTTCGAGACCCCTCTCTTTACAAACGGGGGTTCTACTTATAGAAAAATAGACGGACTGCTACAGTGAAAGGTACTGTAAAAAAGCTACAGGGAAAGTAAAGATACAGTGAATAGTAACTTTGCTATAGTGACTTCCGAAAATTTTATGCTGTTGTGATGTCAGCAATTTCTCCTGTTTTATGGTACAATGATATTATAATCATCATCTTCTTCATCATTTTCTTCATTTGAGTGGTCTTCAGATGGGGATTTTTGGCTGGGTTCTTTAGTCTTTAATTGTTGGAGCAGTTTTCTCATTTGCTGGATATATTCTTTTTTGGTGCTGGATCCTGCTAGTTGTGTAAAAGCAAGAAATTTTTGCTCTAAAAATTAAGAATGAGAAACATTTGTGGGTGACATATATTTTGGATTTTCAAAGAACCATTTTTCAATTTTTGGTACATAAGCTTCAGAAGCACCTTTCCAATCCATATACCACTTGCAGTGACTTTGAAGGGATACCATGGTAACCCTCTTTGACCTTCTGTCTTGTAAAATTTGTGTATAGATCCATGGGATATGGAATCTACGGGAAAATTGTAGAAGCATTAGGATATGCTGGTCATGATGAAATTTGGTACAAAAGTAATCATATCCTTCTTTTACCGGAGAAGGAAAAATATCTATCGTGTGACCACAGATTGGCAACCATAGATGTAAAAACCACTACGGGAACTCAAATGTTAACTGTATTCCCTAGAGGATAAAAAAATGAATATTTTACAAGGGGATTTTGGAATGTGAATGCATTTATCCAGGCATCTCGGTAGTCATAATAATTGAAAAATTGATGTTCAAACGCCTGAGAAAGCTTTCTAAATTTAGTAGAGTGCGTGCTCCATTCTTTTGGTAAGATGATTTTATTAATCCACATCGTTGTATGGGTGACATATGTTTGGGTTTTGTCCAAAAATGGCTTGAATAGACAAGATTTGGTATCTGTAAGGATAAATTCATAGAACTTCAGAGTATAGACAGGAGTTTTCTGAAGATAATTGGCAGAAGGGTTAAGCATTTTTTTGGCTACTTCTACTGGGTTAGAGTGCCAAAGATCTGGTTATGTTCCAATGAGTGGTAAGCCATCTCATTCTTAAAATAGTTTGGTTCCTCGGAATAAGGACCTTTCAAAGGAATTGGCTGTGGCATTGGCAAAGAAAGTGCATGTTTGGATACCGAAGGTATCGTGCATTATGTGATGGGGCCTTTTGCCGCCACTGCTTTAGTTATGGTGCTTTGTGCAACAACAAGGGTTTTGAGGGGAGATATAAGGCTTCTAGCCGCCACATCCATTAATTGGTTCAATTGTTGTTGTCCTTGTTCAATATTTGTCATGGGTAATGCATTTTTAAATCCCATAAGTTGATACCATCGTAAGAGTTCTTCTGCTGTCCATGGGGCAGTCTGTAGCATTTGGGCTTGTTGAAGTTCATCTTCTTCAACTATGTCTGGCCATCTCTTTGGTTGAGCAAACAAAATTGGTTTTGGTGAATCCACCAAATATGTTTGAGGAACTCCCTTCATGGCATAATTTGCTGGAGTTCTATATTTCAGCTGGCTTGGTCTAACCTTATTTAATGGTTGCTTGGAGGCAACTGCCTATCTTGTGACAACTCTCTATTGGGTATTATTATTGATTTTTGGCTGTTTTGAAACAGCCAATGTTGAATCTTCTGATCGAGTCGGAAACGCTGGTATGGGAGGATCAGCTTTCTTTTGGAATGTGAATGCATTCATCCAGGCGCTTCGATAGTCATGATAGTTGAAAAATTAAGGTTGAAACGGCTGAGAAAGCTTTCTGAGTTTACTAGCGTGTGTGCTCCATTCTTTTGGTAATATTATTTTATTAATCCACACTGTTGTATGGGTGACATATGTTTGGGTTTTGTCTAAAAATAGTTTGAATAGACAAGGTTTGGTATCTATAAGGATAAATTTATGGAACTTTTAGGTATAGGCAGGAGTTTTCTAAAGATAATCGGCAGAAGGGTTAAGCATCTTTTTGGCTACTTCTACTAGGTTAGAGTGCCAAAGATTTGGTTTTTTCGAATGAGCGGGTAAGCCATCTCATTCTTAAAATACTTTGGTTCCTCAGAATAAGGACCTTTCAAAGGAATTGGTTGTGGCACTAGCGAAGAAAGAGCCTGTTTGGATACCGAAGGTATCGTGCATTGTGTGATGGGGCCTTTTGCCGCCACTACTTTGGTTGTGGTGATTTGTGCAACCACAAGGGTTTTGAGTGGAGATATGAGGCTTTGGTTGGGTAATGAATTTTTAAATCCCATGAGTTGATACCATCTCAAGATTTTTTCTGCTAGCCATGGGGCAATCTGTAGCATTTGGGCTTGTTGAAATTCTTCTTCTTCAGCAATGTCTGCCCATCTTTTTGGTTGAGCAAACGAAATTGGTTTTGGTGAATCCACCAAATATGTTTGAGGAACTCCCTTCAAGGCATAATCTGCTGGAGTTCTATGTTTCGGCTGGCTTGGTCCAACCTCATTTAATGGTTGCTTGGAGGCAACTGTTTGTCTTGTGGCAACTCCCTATTGGGTATCATTATTGATTTGACTGTTTTGAAACAGCCAATGTTGAACTTCCGATGGAGTCAGAAACAGTGGTATGGGAGGATCGGCTTTCTTTTTCCTAACCATTATCTACCCTGCAGGAATTCTCTGGTAAGGAAGTCCGGTATGGAATTTGAGCTTCCTTTTATATATTCATATAATAAAATCAAAATTGATAAATAGTTTGTCATCTAGCAAAAATATATTTTGAGGCAAGGTTTTGTACATCTTTTTGTAAAACAGAATTGGCTGCTTTGCAATCAATGCGTAGTAAAAAATTTTGATTTAACAAATCAGCTTGGAATTTAGAGATACACAAGACAATTTCCAAAATTTCCTTTTTGATAGTAGGATAATTTTGTTGAGCATTGTCCCAATGTTTGGAGGTAAAATCAATGATATGTTCTTTATCATTTTTCTTTTGTTTTAAAATTTTCTCCATATCCTAAATCTGAAGCTTCTGTTTTTATACTATTTTGTAGGCTGAAGGATCAGGAAGGGTCAAGAAAGGAAGGGGTTTGACTTTCAATTTGATTTCCTTGACTACGTTGGTATGCTTGTTAGTCAAAGGTGGTGGAGGCTTTTTCAGCTGATTTTGGAGCGGAGCATAATACCAAGACCAAGAATGAAGTGGCAGACATATTTGACACAACCAAGGAATCTATGGTGCTGTGTCTTGTCTAGAATTTGATCTGAGAATTTATCAGCAAATTCAACAAACCTTTGTATAGGGATCACAGTTCCTTGTTGGATATTGTGACCAAGAAATCGAATGTTTCTCTAATAGTATTAAACAAAATATTTAAATATTTAAAATGTTGGACAATGCTTGTGGATAATACAAGAATATCGTCAATGTAAGTGATAATAAATCGTGAAAGAGGATTGAAGACATTGTTCATGATTTATTGGAATTCATAAGGAGCATTTTTCAATCCGAAAGGTATAACATTCCATTCATACTGTCCGAATGGGACAGTGAAAGCGGTCCTGTATCGATTTTTAGGGTCGATTTGGATCTGCTAGAATCCTAATTTTAAATCGAATTTGAAAAATATGTAGCGTCATGGACACGCTGAAGTAAATCCTTCTTATTAGGAATAGGATATCTAATCCACCTAAGAGAAGTATTGAGGGGTTTGTAATTGATAACCAAACGAGGTACACCTCGCTCAATTTCGGAGCTTTGCTTAACATAGAATGCTGCACAACTCCAGGGAGATTTTGAAGGAGAAATAATATTTTTGCCTATGGGATCATTAATATCTTTCAGGAAATGAATGATGAGCTCGTGATTTATTTGAATAGGGTGAGCTTTATTAGGAATCGTCTTTTTATCAAAGTCATGCTCATAAGGAAGGTTGACTATGTGTTTCTTCCGTTTCCAGAAAGCAGTGGGCAAATCTTCGCAGAGATCATCCTGCATGAGTACCTTGGTGGGAAGCAAGATAAGGGCTAATCCTATTGATGAAAAGAAGACCTAAAATGACAAGGCTGGTAAGATTCATTACTAGAACGAATGATGTATGGATAGACCAGGTTGGATGTTGAGGAGAAGTAGTGACTTCGACAGAAGAAAGTTTGTAATTTATTTTAAGTTTTTCGCCGTTGGCATCCCTAAGGGCCTCTTTGGTTTTTTCGAAAAACTTAGTTGGCACGAGTCCTTCTTGAATGCAGCTGAGTTCAGCACCAATGTCAAACAAAGCAATTGTTTCAAGGATATAAGACTTATTGATTAACATAGTTATTCTGATATGATATTTTTGGATGTTAATTCTAGAAAGATAACCTATAAATGGACCTATGTCACCTTTTTGGACAATAGGTTCTTGGGCAATAAATATATCCTCCTTATGCTCAGGTTCATTAGAAAGTTGTCGGAGCACAAGATGATCTAATTCTTGACCTACTTTGATTTCTTTAGTTTCCTCCTTAAGGTAAGCTATTTCACATTAAAGGTCCTCCATAGTTATGGTTGTTGCCTTGGATTTTTGAGATGGAAATCTCTTGAGGATGTCCGTGATGTTATAGGTATTAGCCACCTGAGGATAATTAGGAAGCTTGGAGGAAGACAGAGAAGGTTTATCCAGAACTTTCTTGAGTTGGTCTAGGTAATTCTTTTTGAGTTCTGAGTCTTGGAGATTGCCAATAACTTCAAGGAGGAGATCTTGCTCTTTAGTAAGAACACTAATCCCAGGAAGACTTTCCTGAGCTTCTCGATCAGACTTGGTTGAAGATGATGAGGAATCTAAGTCATCATCTTGGAATTGGTTAAATTGCTGCTCATACTCGTCTTCAGCAGCCCCAGAATCGTTGTCTATAAGTAAGAGTCCTTCTATTTTATTAAGGAGAGACTTATCAAGATGAAGGTTCCTACTCGTCTTTGAAACCCTACAATATTTGGAATTGTGACATGTTTTACCACATCTGTAGCAGTTGGCCGTAGTTGAAGTTGGTGTATTCTCAACTTTAGGTTGAGAATACTTCAGCTTCGTACGGGAAGGTCTTCTTTCCTATTCTTAGACGTAGGATTGCTAGGACTTGGAAGTTCTTTTTTGGGTTTGCGCCTTTTGTAAGGCTTTTTACCGCAAGGAGGTAGACCAAACTGTTCACAAAAACTACCTAAATATTTACGAGTTTTAGCCCTATCTTTGGCTAATTGTCTCAACATTTTATCTTGTTTACAAAATTTTGAGAGCAACTTGCTGGATTTGGCTGGTAATTTTACCATAAGTGATCTGATCATAAGGAACAATACCACCGGAATATTGATTTTGGAATTCTTCCTTGACTAAATCCCTAAGTGATTATGGCAAACCATCTAAGAATTTTTCTTTCCAATATTGTTGGTTCCCATCAGGCCGTTCATTGATCCGCACGAGGAAAGAGTCTTTACACCACCTAACATATGAAAGAGTTTTGCTCTTAAGATTGTTTAGTACTTCGGTAGTTTTTTCCCTAAAAATTCCTGGACAACCCATGAAGGTTCTAATAATAGTATATATCAGAGTATTGATAGAATCGAGAATAGTATCCTCGTCCCTAAGAATCGGTTGGCCTGTTTCATCAATCTTGACAGACTGTAAGATTTATTGCTTCTCATTTCCACTACAATGAAGAAATCCATGGTCAGAAAAATTATGAGAATTTTGTACGCAGTGGCAACCATGGTCATCTACTGTAACTTTTCAAGAATATTATACTTAGAACAACCATCTATGTCCCATTCATAAATGTTTTTTGCATTGTAATTTTTCTGCATGACATTGAGTTTTTCTTTGAAAACTACGTCTGGATGGGTAGCCCTAGGATAGTAGAGTTTTTAAGGTTTCCTCCAGTTTGAAGACTCATCATGAATAGGTGCGATATCTAGAGGAGGGTTTTCTTCTATAGATACTGATTGTTCAGATTCTTGGTCTGAATCTGTCTTATCAAGGACTCCTATAAGTTTAGACGTTGTAGTAGGAGTTTGATGGGTCGAAGAAGCTTCAGTAGCTTGGCGGACTGGCGTATCTTGGACCGCTAAAGTTTTCTCAATTTCTAGAATTCGTCGCTGAAGCTCAGAAAGTTGAGGAGGTTTTTTAGAATGATGCATATGGAGCTCCCTAGAATGAGTTCTGGGAATCTCGTAAGGTTTAAAAAGAGAAACATCATAGATGGAAGGTTCTTCTATGGATTTCTTCATTGTAGTCGAAGAAGGATTGAACAATTAAAAATCCAATAGTTTATAGATATTATTCGTGTAATTATTTTGTTCAAAATATGTTTCATATCTTTGCCAGTAATTAGTTCGTCATCAGCTCTTTTCTTAGAAGGAGCAGCTATAACAGAGGTATTGGCAAAAGTTGTAGAAAATCCTTGTGTCGGAGGAAGCTCGAAAATAAATTCTTCACCGGTACTAGTTTTTCAAACTTTTGAAACGTTAATAGATTTTGAAAAAGGGAAATCTATTTCTGTATAATCAGCATAGATTTCGAACCATTCAAAGAAATTGATCTGTCTTTTAACAGCATTTAAAGAATCATAAAATTTTGATTCAATTTCTTTTCTTTTCTCTCCTTTGTATTTTTCCAAAAACCAAGTTCTTTTGAAAGATTATCGGGAGAGTAAAATTCTTTTTAGAGAGTCTTTTTTTCAATTTCAAAATCCATTTCTAAGTCTCCAATTCCAATATTATAATCACCAAGTTCAGCACCAAAGGACGTATAGGTTGGCGAATTGGGGTGATCATAGCTAGTTTTAGTAGGAGGAGCATTTTCTACCTTATATTTAGCCTGAGTGATCGTAGCATCTGGAACAGTTTCTACTCTTGTGGGATAAGAGGAGATCGAATGTCTAGCGGACAGGACAGACGGACTTTCAGATGGAATAGAGGTATTAACTCTTTGACTGAGTAACCTCTGGAGGGAAATTAGTATAGACTAGGTGGGAAATTGTTGGATCTTTGAAATTGAGGTATTCTCAGGTTTTTGAGCTGGAGTAGCATCTTGCAAAAGCCAGTTCTGAGGTAAAGAGATCCGACTCCAGGATACTGGTCTAGGAACAGATAGATGAGATCTTGATAGATCTGTTTGGCAGAGAACATTTTCACCCTTGTGCATTGTTCTCATGGCTCCAGTATTGAAGGCTGAATTCATAGTCTTATATTGGACTCTATAGATGATAGCTACTGGGAGAGATCCAGTTTTGGTTCTGTAATTGGAGGTTTTGACATTAAGTGTCAAGGTATCTAAGATGTTCCTATCTCTCGGGGAGATTGTAAAATTAGGAAAACAGTTGAAATAAATTGGCCCGTTACAAAGACTGGTTTCTACCATTCCAAGTAGAGAATCATTAATATCTAGGAACCTAGAGTCCCTGAGACAGAGAAGAAGAGATGTGTCAAGTCCTTCTATGGTGAGTGATTTAGCGGCGATTTGTACTAAACCAAAATGGAGATAATTGTATTTCTGTCTATATTTTTCTATAGACTTGATATTGAGAAGTTTGATCTCATCATGATCCGATTCAAAAGGAATAGCCTGTTCGATGGTAGACATGTGATATTCACTTGTTAGGTTGTTCCATCTGGAAGATTTGTAAATTGTAGATTGGGGATGTTTGAGGATTTTCCAGTCGTCAATTGATTGATGCATGTCAGAGAAACCAATCTCTTCTTTGAGCTTGAAATTGGAGGTAGAAGATGAGGTTGAGGACGAAGAGGATCTAGAAGATTTCGAAGGGGAGTGGCGAAAGAAAGACATTTTAAAAAAGGTTTTTAAAAACTTCCTGTCCTTGGCTCAAGAGACCAAGGGTTTTATAAGGAAAATATTCAAGTTTTTAGCTAACTTTGTGTAGAAATACCAGATCTAGGAGTTAAGTTCTTTTAGATCTATAGATCTTAAGAAAAATACTCTAATTTTACCTTAGTATCGTCTTGAAGAGTCCAGATCTAGGAGCTAGATTCATAGAAATACATATTTTTTCATACAAAGAAGGTAAATATGGAAATTGTTTTCAGAAAAGGTTACAATTAACCATCTGCAGGCCTACTAAGTATATTTACAGGCATTCCATCGCCATAATCCCTAGGAAAACTACCTGCAGTGCATATTCGAAGATCACAGCGCCATCTTCCAAGAGTTCTTCTTATTACAAAAACATATTTAACAAATCTATGTGTAAGAACCGGTAGATATATAAATCTATCAACATATCAAGTAATTCAACACCATAATATTATAAAATCCGTAGTAGAATTCTTTAAAACTTATAGATCTAGAGTTATTTCGTCATATTTAGAAGCACCACACCATAGCAAGTTCAAAATAAGAATCACCATCCTTACTTCCCCTGGCTCTGATACCAAGGGGGAGGTTGTGGTTGTGGTGATTAAATTAACATCCAAAAATATCATATTAGAATAACTCTGATTATCAATAAGTCTTTTGTCCTTGATACAGTTGCTTTGTTTGACTCTGGTGCTAAACTCAGCTGCATTTAAGAAGGACAAATGACGTTGGACCAAGCCAGCCGAAATATAGATCTCCAGCAGATTATGCCATGAGGGAGTTCCTTAAACATATTTGGTGGATTCACCAAAATCAATTTCGTTTGCTCAACCAAAAATATAGGCAGACATAGTTGAAGAAGATGAACTTCAACAAGCCCAAATGCTACAAACTGCCCCATGGACAGTAGAAGAACTCTTGCGATGGTATTAACTCATGGGATTTAAAAATGCAATACCCATGACAAATCCTGAACAAGGCAGCAATTGGACCAATTAATGGATGTGGCAGCTAGATGCCTCATATCTCCCCTCAAAACTCCTGTGGTTGCACAAAGCACCACAACCAAAGCAGTGGCGGCAAAAGGTCCCATCACACAATGCACGATACCTTCATATCCAAACATGCACTTTCTTTGCCAGTGCCACAACCAATTCCTTTGAAAGGTCCTTATTCGGAGGAACCAAACTATTTTAAGAATGAGATGACTTACCCGCTCATTCGAACAGAACTAGATCTTTGGCACTCTAACCCAGTAGAAGTAGCCAAAAAGATATTTAATCCTTCTGCTAATTATCTTCAGAAAACTCATGCTTGTGCCCAAAAGTTCTATGAATTTATCCTTACTTCCCCCCTTGCCATCAAAGCCAGGGAGGAAGTAAGAATGGTGATTCTTGTTTTTAACTTGCTGTGGTGTGGTTCTTCCAGATCTAATGAAATAACTCTAGATCTATAAGTTTTAAAGAATTCTACTATGAATTTTATCATATTATGGTGTTGAGTTACTTAATCTGTTAATAGATTTATATATCAACTGGTTCTTACACATAAATTTGTTAAATATGTTTTTGTAATGAGAAGAACTCTTGGAAGATGGCGTTGTGATCTTCGGATCTGCACTACAGGTAGTGTTCCTTGGGATTATGGCGATGGAATGCCTGTAAATATACCTAGTAGGTCTGCATATGGTTACTTGTAACCTTTGGGTCATCCATAAGAGAGCTTCTTAAAATAATTCCCATATTTACCTTCTTTGTATGAAAGAACATGTATCTCCATGAATCTAGCTCCTAGATCTGGACTCTTCAAGACGATACTAAGATAAAACTAGAGTATTTATCTTAAGATCTATAGATCTAAAAGAATTTAACTCCTAGATCTGGTATTATTACACAAAGTTAGCTAAAAATTCTAACATTTTCATTATGAAACCCTTGGTCTCTTGAGCCAGGGACAGGAAGTTTTTAAAAACCTTTATTAAAATATCTTTCTTTCGCCACTCCTCTTCAAAATCTTCTGGATCCTCTTCGTCCTCTCCCTCATCTTCTACCTCTAATTTCAAGCTCAAAGAAGAAATTAGTTTCTCTGACTTGCAGCAATCAATTGACGACTGGAAAATTCTCCAACATCCTCAGTCTACAATTTACAAATCTTCCAGATGGAACAACTTAACAAATGATTATCACATATTTACCATCGAACATGCTATTCCTCTTGAATTGGATCATGACGAGATCAAACTTCTCAATATAAAGTCTAGAGAAAAATATAGACAGAAATACAATTATCTCCATTTTGGTTTAGTACAAATCGCCGCTAAACCACTCACCAGAGAAGGACTTGACATATCTCTTCTTCTCTGTCTCAGGGACTCTAGGTTCCTATATTTTAAATATTCTCTGCTTGGAATGGTAGAAACCAATCTTTGTAACGGGCTAATTTATTTCAACTGTTTTCCTAATTTTACAATCTCCTTGAGAGATAGGAACATTTTAGATACCTTGACACTTAATGTCAAAAACTCCAGTTACAGAACCAAAACTGGATCTCTCCCAGTAGCTATCATCTATAGAATCCAATATAAGGCTATGAATTCAGCCTTCAATACTGGAGCCATGAGAACAATGCATAAGGGTGAAATTGTTCTCTGCCAAACAGATCTACAAAGATCTCATCTATCTGTTCCTAGACCAGTATCCTGGAATTAGATCTCTTTACCTCAGAACTAGCTTTAGATGCCACTCCAGCTCAAAAACCTGAGAATACCTCAGTTTCACAGATCCAACAATTTCCCACCGGGTCTATACTAATTTCCTTCCAGAGGTCACTCAGTCAAAGAGTTAATACCTATATTCCGTCTGAAGTCCATCTGCCCAGTCTGCTAGACATTCGATCTCCTCTTATCCCATGAGAGTAGAAACTTTTTCAAATGCTATGATCCCTCATGCAAGATATAAGGTAGAAAACGCTCCTCTTACTGAAACTAGCTATGATCACCCTAATTCGCCTAACTATACGTCCTTAGGTGCTGAACTTGGTGATCATAATATTGGAATTGGAGTCTTAGAAGTGGATATTGAAATTGACAAAAAGACTCTCCAAAAAGAATTTTATTCTCCCGATAATCTTTTCAAAAGAACTTGGTTTTTGGAAAAATACAAAGGAGAGAAAAGAAAAGAAATTCAATCAAAATTTTATGATTCTTTAAATGCTGTTAAAATACAGATCAATTTCTTTGAATGGTTCGAAATCTATGTTGATTATACGGAAATAGATTTCTCTTTTTCAAAATCTATTAACGTTTCAAAAGTTTGGAAAACTAATACGGTGAAGAAGTTATTTTCGAGCTTCCTCCGACACAAGTTTTTTCTACAACTTTTGCCAATACCTCTGTTATAGCTACTCCTTCTAAGAAAAGAGCTGATGACGAACTAATTACTGGCAAAGATATGAAACATATTTTGAACAAAATAATTACACGAATAAATATCTACAAACTGTTGGAGTATATTTAATTGTTCAATCCTTCTTCGACTACAATGAAGAAATCCATAGAAGGACCTTCCATCCATGATGTTCCTCTTTTTAAACCTTACGAGATCCCAAAACTCATTCTAGGGAGCTCCATATGCATCATTCTAAAGACTCTCCTCAACTTTCTGAGCTTCAGCGAAGAATCCTAGAAATTGAAAAAACTTTAGTGGTTCAAGATATGCTAGTCCGCCAAGCTACTGAAGCTTCTTCAACCCGTCAAACTCCTACTGCAACTTCTAAACTCATAGGAGTTCTTGGTAAGACAGATTCAGACCAAGAATCTGAACAATCAGTATCTATAGAAGAAAACCCTCCTCTAGATATCGCACATATTCGTGCTGAGTATTCTAACTGGAGGAAACCTCAAAAACTCTACTATCCTACGGCTACCCATCCAGACGTAGTTTTGGAAGAAAAATCTAATGTTATGAAAAATAATTACAACGCAAAAAATATTTATGAATGGAATATAGATGGTTAATCCGAGTATAATATTCTCGAAAAGTTGCAGCAGATGACCATGGTTGCCACTGCTTATAAAACTTCTCATAATTGTTCTGACCAGGGTACTACCCATGTCTTTGTAGCTAGATTTACAGGGCAACTCAAAGGTTGGTGGGATACCCACCTCAGTGGAGATGAGAAGCAAAAAATCTTCTTGTCTGTCAAGGTTGATAAAACAGGCCAACCGATTCATAGGGACGGGGATACTATTCCCGATTCTACCAACACCCTAATATATACTATTATCAGAACCTTCATAGGTTGTCTAGGAATTTTTAGGGAAATAATTGCCGAAGTACTTAAGAATCTTAAGTGCAAAACTCTTTCAGATTTTAGGTGGTATAAATACTATTTCCTCATGCGGATCTATGAACAGCCTGATGGGAACCAACAATATTGGAAAGAAAAATTCTTAGATGGTTTGCCAAAATCACTTAGGGATTTAGTCAAAGAAGAATTCCAAAATCAATATTCCGGTGGTATTGTTCCTTATGATTAGATCACCTATGGTCAAATTACCAGTCAAATCCAGCAAGTTGCTCTCGAAATATGTAAACAAGATAAAATTCTAAGACAATTAGCCAATGATAGGGCTTAAACTCGTAAAGACCTAGGTAGTTTTTGCGAACAGTTTGGTCTACCTCCTTGCGGTAAAAAGCCTCAAAAAAGGCGCAAACCCAATAAGGAACTTCCTAGTCCTGCAATCCTACGTCCAAATATAAGAAAAGAAGACCTTCCCATACGAAGCCGAAGTATTCTAAACCTAAAGTTGAGAATACACCAACTTCAACTATGGCCAAATACAAAAGATATGGTAAAACAGGTCACATTGCCAAATATTGTAGGGTTTGAAAGGTGATTAGGAACCTTCATCTTGATGAGTCTCTCCTTAATAAAATAGAAGGACTCTTACTTATAGACAGCGATTTTGAGGTTGCTGAAGACGAGTATGAGCAACAATTTAACCAACTCCAAGATGATGACTTAGATACCTCATCATCTTCAACCCAGTTTGATCGAGAAGCTTGGGAACGTCTTCCTGGGATTAGTGTTCTTACTAAAGAGCAATATCTCCTCCTTGAAGTTATTGGCAAACTCCAAGACTCAGATCTCAAAAAGGATTACCTAGACCAACTCAAGAAAGTTCTGGATAAACCTTCTCTGTCTTCCTCCAAGCTTCCTAATTATCCTCAGGTGGTTAATACCTATAACATCACGGACATCCTCAAGAGATTTCCATCTCAAAAATCCAAGGCAACAACCATAACTATGGAGGACCTTTAATGTGAAATATCTTACCTTAAGAGGAAATTAAAGAAATCAAAGTAGGTCAAGAATTAGATCATCTTGTGCTCCGACAACTTTCTAATGAACCTGAGCATAAGGAGGATATATCTATTGCCCAAGAACCTATTGTCCAAAAAGGTTACATAGGTCCATTTATAGGTTATCTTTCTAGAATTAACATCCAAAAATATCATATCAGAATAACTCTGATAATCAATAAATCTTTTGTCCTTGATACAATTGCTTTGTTTGACACTGGTGCTGAACTCAGTTGCATTCAAGAAGGACTCGTACCAACTAAGTTTTTCGAAAAAACCAAAGAGGGCCTTAGGGATGCCAATGGTGAAAAACTTAAAATAAATTACAAACTTTCTTCTGTCGAAGTCATTATTCTCTTCAACGTCCAACCTGGTCGATTCCTACATCATTCGTTTTAGTAAAGAAGTTTACTAGCCCTGTCATTTTAGGTCTTCCTTTCATCAATAGAATTAGCCCTTATCTTGCTTCCCACCAAGGTATTCATGTGGAGTATTTTACTAATAATATGCTCTTTCCCTACGATAAACCTCCCATTCAAAAAACTTTGCACTTCCTAAAAAACAAGGAAGCACAAGTTATGTTTCTGAACGAAGAAGTTGCTTTCCAAAGGCTTCAAAAGCAACTCAAAGATCCTTCCATCATATCTAAAATTAAAATATTAGAAATGAAGATGCAGGATAATCTCTGCGCAGATTTGCCCACTGCTTTCTGGAAATGGAAGAAACACTAGTTAACTTTCCTTATGAACCTGACTTTGATGAAAAGACGATTCCTAATAAAGCTCGCCCTATTTGAATGAATCACGAGCTCATCATTCATTGCTACAAAGAGATTGATGATCTCATAGGCAAAAACATTATTTCTCCTTCAAAATCTCCCTGGAGTTGTGCAGCATTCTATGTTAACAAAAGCTCCAAAATTGAGCGAGGTGTACCTCGTTTGGTTATCAATTACAAACCCCTCAATACTGCTCTTAGGTGGATTAGATATCCTATTCCTAATAAGAAGGATTTACTTCAGCGTGTCCATGCTGCTACCATATTGTCCAAATTCGATTTAAAATCAGGATTCTAGATGATCCAAATCGACCCTAAAGATCGATATAGGACCACTTTCACTACCCCATTCGGACAGTATGAATGGAATGTTATGCCTTTCGGATTGAAAAATGCTCCTTCTGAATTCCAAAAAATCATGAACGATGTCTTCAATCCTCTTTCACGATTTATTATTACTTACATTGACGATATTCTTGTATTCTCCACAAGCATTGACCAACATTTTAAACATTTTAATATTTTCTTTAATGCTATTAGAGAAAATGGACTGGTTCTATCCAAAACTAAATATAGTTTATTCCAGATAAACATTCGATTTCTTGGACACAATATCCAACAAGGAATTGTGATCCCTATACAAAGGTCTGTTAATTTGCTGATAAATTCCCGGATAAATTCTAGACAAGACACAGATCCAGAGATTCCTTGATTGTGTCAACTATGTCTGCAACTTCATTCCAGGTCTTAGTATTCTGCTAAAACCGCTCCAAAATTGGCTTAAAAAGCCTCCACCACCTGGACTAACAACCGTACCAACGTAGTCAAGGAAATCAAATCAAAAGTCAAACACCTTCCTTTCTTGACCCTTCCTGATCCTTCTGCCTACAAAATAGTAGAAACAGATGCTTCAGATTTAGGATATGGATAAATTTTAAAACAAAAGAAAAATGATAAAGAACATATCGTTGCTTTTACCTCCAAACATTGGAACAATGCTCAAAAAAATTATCCTACTATCAAAAAGGAAATTTTGGCGATTGTCTTGTGTATCTCTAAATTCCAAGCTGATTTGTTAAATCAAAATTTTTTACTACGCATTGATTGCAAAGCAGCCAAATATGTTTTACAAAAAGATGTACAACCTTGCCTCAAAACATATTTTTGCTAGATGACAAGCTATTTTATCAATTTTGATTTTGATATAGAATATATCAAAGGAAGCTCAAATTCCATACTAGACTTCCTTAACAGAGAATTTCGGCAGGGCAGATAATGGTTAGGCAAAAGAAAGCTGATCCTCCCATACCAGCGTTTCCGACTCGATCAGAAGATTCAACATTGGCTGTTTCAAAACAGCCAAAAATCAATAATAATACCCAATAGAGAGTTGTCACAAGACAGACAGTTGCCTCCAAGCAACCATTAAATAAGGTTGGACCAAGCCAGCCGAAATATAGAACTCCAGCAGATTATGCCATGAAGGGAGTTCCTCAAACATATTTGGTAGATTCACCAAAACCAATTTTGTTTGCTCAACCAAAGAGATGGCCAGACATAGTTGAAGAAGATGAACTTCAACAAGCCCAAATGCTACAGACTGCCCCATGGACAGCAGAAGAACTCTTACGATGGTATCAACTTATGGGATTTAAAAATGCATTACCATGACAAATATTGAACAAGGACAACAACAATTGAACCAATTAATGGATGTGGCGGCTAGAAGCCTTATATCTCCCCTCAAAACCCTTGTGGTTGCACAAAGCACCATAACTAAAGCAGTGGCGGCAAAAGGCCCCATCACATAATGCACGATACCTTCGGTATCCAAACATGCACTTTCTTTGCCAATGCCATAGCCAATTCCTTTGAAAGGTCCTTATTCCGAGGAACCAAACTATTTTAAGAATGAGATGGCTTACCCACTCATTGGAACATAACCAGATCTTTGGCACTCTAACCCAGTAGAAGTAGCCAAAAAATGCTTAACCCTTCTGCCAATTATCTTCAGAAAACTCCTGTCTATACTCTGAAGTTCTATGAATTTATCCTTATAGATACCAAATCTTGTCTATTCAAGCCATTTTTGGACAAAACCCAAACATATGTCACCCATACAACGATGTGGATTAATAAAATCATCTTACCAAAAGAATGGAGCACGCACTCTACTAAATTTAGAAAGCTTTCTCAGGCGTTTGAACATTAATTTTTCAATTATTATGACTACCGAGATGCCTGGATAAATGCATTCACATTCCAAAATCCCTTTGTGAAATATTCATTTTTTTATCCTCTAGGGAATACAGTTAACATTTGAGTTCCCGTAGTGGTTTTTACATCTATGGTTGCCAATCTGTAGTCACACGATAGATATTTTTCCTTCTCCGGTAAAAGAAGGATATGATTACTTTTGTACCAAATTTCATCATGACCAGCATATCCTAATGCTTCTCCAATTTTCCCGTAGATTCCATATCCCATGGATCTATACGCAAAATATCTCATTTCACAAGACAGAAGGTCAAAGAGGGTTACCGTGGTTAGCCCTTCAAAGTCATTGCCAAGTGGTATATGGCTTGGAAAGGTGCTTCTGAAGCTTATGTACCAACAATTGAAAAATGGTTCTTTGAAAATCCAAAATATCTGTCACCCACAGATGTCTCTCATTCTTAATTTTTACAGCAAAAATCTTTTGCTTCTACACAACTAGCAGGATCCAGCAGCAAAAAAGAATATATCCAGCAAATGGAAAAACTGCTCCAACTATTAAAGACTGAAGAACCCAGCCAAATATCCCCATCTGAAGACCAATCAAATGAAGAAAATGATGAAGAAGACGATGATTATGATATCACTGTACCATAAAACAGGAGAAATTGCTGACATCGTGACAGAATAAAATTTTCGGAAGTCACTATAGCAAAGTTACTGTTCTTTGTAGCTTTACTTTCACTGTAGCTTTTTTATGTACACTTTCACTGTAACAGTCGTCTATTTTTCTGTAAGTAGATCCCCCATTTGTAAAGGGGGGCACTTGAAAATATACCTCTCTCGCTATATCTCTCTCTAGAAGACTCTACCTAGTTAAAGCACTTCCTCTGTAATATTTACTACTTATTTTTACAAACTTCATGAAGGCTCTACCACCTGATTTTATCTTTTAATCTTCTGCACTTTATTGTATATTTTTTAGTCTTCTGCCTTTTAATTTATATACACGTGGTCGGCTCTACCGCTTGAACTGTCTTTAATTACCATTTAAACTTCTTGTTCTTACTTTCCCATTAGCCCCTATTCCCCCTCTAACCTCCGGGAACAAGTTTCCGCCCCCTTCCTTTTCAGATTCAAGGTCCTCCCAGAGGTTGTTCCATCAAGATGGCAAGCCATTTTATCAATTTTTGATTTTGATATAGAATATATCAAAGGAATCTTAAATTCCACACTAGACTTCCTCACTAGAGAATTCCTGCAGGGGCAGATAATGGTTAGGAAAAAGAAAGTTGTTCCTCTCATGCCAGCGTTTCCGACTCCATCAAAAGATTCAATATTGGCTATTTCAAAACAGCCAAAAATCAATAATGATACCCAACAGGGAGTTGTCACAGACAGACAGTTGCCTCCAAACAACCATTAAATGAGGTTGGACCAAGCCAGTCGAAATATAGAACTCCAGCAGATTATGCCATGAAGGGAGTTCCTCAAACATATTTGGTGGATTTACCAAAACCAATTTCGTTTGCTCAACCAAAAAGATGGGTAGACATAGTTGAAGAAGATTTGAACTTCAACAAGCCCAAATGCTACAGACTGCCCCATGGACAACAGAAGAATTGTTGCGATGATATCAACTCATGGGATGTATATATATATATATATATATATATATATATATATATATGTGTGTGTGTGTGTGTGTGTGTGTGTGTGTGTGTGTATTTGGTTGGAAATAAGAAGTCTAAAAAATAGTGAATCAAAGAAGGCCTAATTTCGTTTTCCATCATTTTTCAAAACTTAGTGTCACCCATTATTTCGCCTTAAAAAACATTTAGAACAAGTTCTATCAAGTTGATTGATTCTACCTGTTTTGCGATCATACTCAATTCCAATGATTTCCTGAGCTAAAGACACTTGCTCCTGCCTTCACAAAATCAAAATCATAGATATAGAATTTATATGGTGAAGATGAAAAGAATTAATTATTGAACATATAATAAAGAATTTATTTTATTAATTTAAAACCTCCAAATAGGATAGAGGAGAGAAAAATAACTATATATAAAGATATAAAGAAAATAGAACTTTATATAAACATATGTATCCATTAACTAGATACATATACAACATATATTAGAAATGCACCACAATTTACCCCCTCCACACGTGAACCATTTCATCCTCCTAGATAAAATGCGTGATGAGAGATATACATATATAAGTACTAATTTAAGGAATAGAAAAAATTAATACTGATGTATATAAAAAAAAACTTTTTGGCTTTCAAATTTACAATCACAAAGAAAGCTTGAAAGAAACTGTGACCACACATATTGCATGTGTAACAGATTGGCTATTTTATGACCTTATCAGTCATTTGGTCCTGGTTTAAATATAAACCAAAAACTACCTGAGCCAACATTCGACTTGAATCATTAAATGGTTAACAAACCAGTTACTTAGGCATACCGATCACCATGTAGTTGCTCCTGTTTAGATGACTCTGTTTTTGTTGAGGCCTTCATGAGGTGCTCTGGTTGTACAATAACCTGGATATTCACTAGATTAATTGGTTAAGCATTTAATTACCAAATCTATGTTGGATTTTTAAGGCTCCATCGCTTCACCCTCAATGACTACGGCTGTGTCACTGTAGTCCTGAGTTTAACGTCGTCAGCTCGACTTATTACCTGTGGAATTCATCTGTCTATCAAAGTAACCGATGAATGTTGCTCAAAATGTCCTCCAAATTATAATTTAGTCTTTGACCAGTTACCTTAAACTTGTCACCTCCATTGTTCTGTTGGATTTTAATTGCTCCGTATGGAGTAACTTGTATTACATTGTAAGAACCCTCTTTTTGGTAATTAAATTTCTTTTGTATTAATCAACAAAGAGAGATTGTACAAAACCATAGTCATGCTAACTCAGCTGGCTATCTCAAAACTGAAAAAACAAAACTAGTCGTACCTATTTACAAACAAAACTATTCAATCTACTCTGTTCCTAGCCAAAACTATTGTATGTAACTCCTAGCTCGAGTAGCTACTCTAGCATTGCATATGTGTGCTATCTCCCACACAAGAACATCATTCCCTCGATACCTTTGCTAAAATTTACGTGTGTTTCTTTCTATCCATATTGCATGCGAAATGTCAGCATAGATCATTTTGAAGATGCTAGCCTTCTTGGACTTCCCTTTTCCCTGCTTGATGATCCACTGAAGATGTTGATCTCAGGAAGTTGTAGACATATGTGATTTTTGAACCCAAGTCATTACTTTATTTCAAAGTTCTCTAGTGTATGGGCATGTAACAAAGAGGTGCTCCCTTGATTCATCCTGATCTTGACGCATAACACATTGAGGGGTAACAGTTATACCCCAGCTGGCTAGCCTATCTTTAGTTGGCAATCGGCCATGGAGTAACAACCACATAGTGAAGACTGCCTTGAGGCTAGCAGTATTCTGGAAAATCAGACATTTCCAGCTTACTCTTGGTAATTTACCTAGGAGCTGCATGTATATTTGTCTAATGATACTTTTGCTGTTGTCATGTATATTCTGTGTCTACAGCAAAGTTGCTCTTGATCCAATTATTCATCTCACCATCCAACTGGCTTGCTGAGGTATTGGCATCCGTTGGAGATGCTGGTGTTTGATATAATATGCATTGATCCACCTTATCCATAGCTTGTCCTATTTATGTGCTAAGTCCCAGCAAGTTTTGGCAATGGCTTCTTTGTTCCACAGAGGAAGGTTAATGAGGTTAAGTCCACCAACTGACTTGGGAGTACATATCTTTTCCCATGCTACTAAGGACTTCTCAGTTATTGTATTAGTTCCACACCAAATGTAACTTCTACAAAGTGCCTCTATCATTTTCAGTACCTTAGCAGGTAAGATAAACAATTGAGCCCAATATGTGTGTATGCCAAAGATTACAGATTGGACCAACTGCACACGACCAACATAAGACAGCTTCTTGGCAGTCCAGGAAGAAATCTTCTATGTGATCTTTTCAATCAATGGTTGCCACTGTATGAGAGCTATTTTATCTGTAGACGAAGGAATGCCTAGGTACTTGAAGGGTAAGGATCCACTTGCAAATCCTAGGTGTGCCAATATCTGGACCTTCACAGCTTGCTTTACCCCACCATAATATACTGAACTTTTTCCTAGATTAGCCTGTAAGACTGATGCCTGAGAGAATTGAGGAAAGCATTTGTAAAGTGTAGCCACTGAAGATAGATTACCCTTAGCAAATAACAGAAGGTCATCAGCAAAACTCATATGAGTAATGCCCAGCTTCCTACATCTGAGATGATATTGGAAGTTAGTCTCCTTCTTAAGTCCATGCAGTGATCTACTCAAGTATTCCATCACTATAGCAAAGAGAAAAGGGGAGATAGGATCTCTTTGTCGAAAACCCTTGGCAGCATTGAAAGGTTCTGTGGTTTCCCTATTCACAATAATAGTATAGTTGAGATCTTAATACATTCCATTATCCATCTTATAAACCTGTCAAGGAACCTAAGATCCTCCATAACCTGCTGTAAGAAGATCCATTCTACTGAGTCATAAGCTTTCTGAAGATCAATCTTTATCATACATCTAGGGGATATTTGGACTCTCGTGTAGAGTTTTACTAGCTCATGAGCTAGAATGACATTATCAGCAATCTTTCTACCAGGAATGAAGCCTTCTTGAGCCTCACAAATGATGTAAGGCATGACTTTCTGTAATATGGAAGCCAAGATTTTAGAGATCATCTTGTAGAGGATTGAACAACAGGGTATTGGTCTGTACTCTTTGATTGTGGTAGGTTTATTCACTTTAGGCACCAATTTTACAGTAGTGCAGTTTATGGCCTTATAGAGTTTTCCAGTTGAGAAGAACTCTTTCACAGCATCTATGATCTGAATATTGATAATTTCCCAGGCTTTCTTGAAGAAAACTGCATTAAAGCCATCAATGCCTGGAGCTTTAGCATCACCAATTGCTTTGAGGCTCTCAAAAATCTCTTGATTGGTTACTTTTGCACATAGATCAACCCTTTGTTGGTGAGATAGTGTAGGCCCATGCTTCATGTACGTTATGTTGATGGCAGGCAAGGTAGTGGCAGCTGTTCCAAATAAACTTTTATAGAAATCAACAATCTCTCTTTTGATAGCATTAGGGTCAGTCAGCTTGTGTCACGACCCAAAACTCACTATAGGTCGTGATGGCGCCAAACATCGCTGTTAGACAAGCCAACTGTGAACTACCGATTTAATTATCAATTTTTGTTATTTCCGAAATCGTATCTCTTTATTAGATGAATAAATAAACGCATAAAAATTCATGAAAATTTATAATTTTTAATGGAATAGATAATATAAGTGTGTAAATGCTAAGCAAAATTACAACAACTCCTAGAACATCCCAAACCCCGGTGTCACAACTGCATGAGCCTTTGCTAAGGAGTACAATAATAATACAATATTTGTCTAGAATGTGAATGAGATAGGATAAAATAAATAGTACGATGGTGACTCAGTAGACTGCGATACGTAGCCTGGAATGCATCTCATATAAAGCCTCCTCAACAGTTGCGTCTACGCGCCAAGATAATCACCAAATGAACCTGTCATATCCTGCACATTTAGTGCACAAGTGCAGCATGAGCACGTAAATCAACGCATACCCATTAAGTAGTTATCCTGATCCCGGAGAAGTAGTGATGAAGGGTCGACATTGACACTTACTAGAGGTCCAATAAAGCAATATGATAAATCACAAGCAGATATGAAGCACGACAATAATAATTGGGTAAAACTATAAGTTACATAATCTTCCAAAAAGTTTCTTTTAAAGATATAGATTTCTCAGTCTCGTATTCTAGCTTAACAGCTCAGATATATCAAGTGCCACTATCGAGCAGATAAGGAAATACCATATACATTGCCGGACACCAGTGGGAGGACAATCTTATGAATATTCGGTCTGCTAGCGATATAACGCACGATTATGCCGAGGTCGTTCGGTCCGATCCAGAATAATATGTACACTGTCGAGGGTCGAGCAGCACGAACCATAGATGCATCTATTATACTGTCAAGGTGTTCAGCCACTTCCACAAGAAAAGAAGGAAGTTATCGAATTACGAGACACGTGCTTACTAGTACCCGAGCACAAAGTGAATATAATCTTTACCGTTTCTCAAATAACTAGCCAACAACTCAAGTTGATAAGGCTCGGCTTAGTATACATATATTTATTTCTAAATCAATTTCAATTATAAGTTCAAATAATTAAGCTAGCAGGATAAGTTTTAAAATAATTCAATTATTACATAATAAGGTCCTAAGTCTACCCGAACATAAATATGCTTTAGCTACGTAGGGACTCTCATCACCTCGTGCGTATGTAGCACCCACAACTACTATCACATAGCAATTACATCACCTAGGGGGTAGTTTCCCCCTCACAATGTTAGACAGGAGACTTACCTCACTCCGAAGTTCCATAACCGGCTCCAACACCTCTCTAACTCTTCAATTCAAGCCAAACGATCTGAAACTAGTCAAAATGTGTGAAATTCAATCAAAATATACTCCAATGCTTATAATTAATCATTTTATAACAATTCCAACTCCGCGCTAAAAGCCAATAAAGTCAACCCTTGGGCCCACATGCCCCGATTCTGAAAATTTTCAAAGATAAACTTTACTCATAACAGCAGAACTCAAATACATAATTTATTCTAATTTTCATGTCCAATTTCGTGGTCAAAATTCAAAAATACTATTTCTAGGTTTTCTACCAAAATCTCAAATTTCTACTAATTTTCAAATCCACATATAAACCATGTATTTAATTCACAATATGTGAGAATCACTTACCTTGACATAGATGACGAAACTCTTCCCTCCAAGAGCTCCAAAAATCGCCCAACCAAATGAAAATGTTAGAGAAATGGGCTAATTTTCATATTACAAACACCCCACTGCCCAGCGACCTTCTCACCTGCGGTCAATTAGCCGCTTCTGCGGCTCCGCACCTGTGGATAATTCATTGCAGGTGCGCTCCAGCTCAAACCAACAGCCCTCGCTTCTGCACCCCAAGTAGCGCATATGCGCTTCTGCTTATGCGGGCCTCAAGCGCTTTTGCGCTCGTGCACCTGCACGACCATGTCCGCTTCTGCGGCCCAGGCCTTCTCGACCAACCTCCGCTTCTGCGCTTCTTCTCCGCATCTGTGGCTTCGCAGGTGCGGACATTTCCTCCCATCTGTGCTCCCAGACTTCCCCCACGACAATCGCACTTGCGATGGAATCTTTGTACCTGTGTGATCGCACCTGCGGCCACTCCTTCCGCAAGTGCGATGGGGCCAGATTTCAGCAGCATCAGTAGGTCCTCAATTCCAAGTTTCAATCTATTCTCAATCCATTTCAAACCCGAGGCTCCCGGGACCCCATCCAGACGTACCAACCAGTCCCAAAACATAACACGGACCTACTCGAGGTCTCAAATCCCACCAAACAACATCAAAATTGCGAATCGACGATCAAAACCTTTCTTTAAACTTTTAAACTTCGACGAACGCGTCCGAATCATACTAAAACATTTCGTAATGACGCCAAACTTTGCGTGCAAATCATAAATCACAATACGGACCTATTCCAAGGCTCAGAATCCCATACGGACATCGATGACACCAAAGTCCACATTAAACCAAACTTAAGAAATTCTAAAACCTTCAAAATATAAACTTTTCACAATAAGCGCTGAAATGCTCCCGGGTGATACGATACTCAACCCGAACATACGTCCAAGTTCGAAATCATCATACGAACCTATTGGAACCTTCAAATCCTGATTCTAAGGTCGTTTACTCAAAACTCAAACCTTAGTCAATTCTTCCAACGTAAAGCTTCCGAAATTAGAATTTTCTTTCCAAATCAACTCTGAACTTCCCGAAATTCAGTTTCGACCACGCGTACAAGTCATAATACCTTAAGTGAAGCTACTCAAGACCTCAAACCGCCGGACAACGTGCTAGAGCTCAAAACGACCGGTCGAGTCGTTACAGCTTGTCTCCTAGCAAAGTTGTAATTTTTGTGATTTGCTTTTTTGAGTTCTATCCTTCATCACTATTTTGAAGTACTTAGAGTTTGAATCTCCCAGTTGTATCCAGTTTGCTCTAGCTTTCTGTTGAAGGACACTCTCTTCAATTAAATACCACTTCTCAAGGTTCAGTAGTACTTTTTTCTCCATATCAAGTAAAGTATCAGTGCAACCCTATGAAATTTTTCCTTGTATGTCACTCAGCTCAATTCTAGCCTTCGTAATTTTTTGAGTTATGCCCTTGAATATTTCAAAGCAGGTTTCAGATCTTTCAATCTTGCCTAAACTGATTTTAGATTACCCTGTGGACTATGTGAACTCCATATGCTAGCAACTATTTGAGAGAAGTGATCATGTTCTGCCCATATGTTAAAGAATCTGAAAGTCACTCTACCTTTCCATGTGGAAGATGTCAAAGTTAGGAGCATAGGAGCATGGTTTGATATTTGAGGCAATCCATAGTTTGTTTCTACATGACCCCAGGACATCATCCTTCACATTTAGTGCAGAAGTGCAGCATGAGTACATAAATCAACACGTACCTGGTATGTATCTAGCCTAACCCCGGAGAAGTAGTGACGAGGGGTCGACATTGACACTTACTAATGGTCCAACAAAACTATATAGTAAATCATAAGAAGATGTGAAGCACACAACAATAATGGGGTAATTTTATAAGTTACCTAATCTTCCAAATATTCCTTTTAAAGTATGAATTCCTCAGTCTTGTATTCTACTTCAACAGCTCAGATGTATGAAGTACCAGTAACAAACGGATAAGAAGTACCATATAAAACACCGGGCATCAGTGGAAAGATAATCTCGTGAACGTACGGACTGCCACCGATATAACGCATGATTATGCTGAGGTCATTCGGCCCGAACCAGAATAATGTGTACACTGTCGAGGGTCGAGCGGCACGAATCATAGATGCATCTATTATACTGCCAAGGTGTTCGGCTCGCTCCACAAGAAAGGAAGGAAGTTGCCGAATTACGAGACACGTGCTTACAATACAGTACATGAGCACAAAGTGAACATAATCTTTACCGTTTCTCAAATAACTCGCCAACAACTCAAGGTGATAAGGCTCGGCCTAACATATATGCATGTATTTCTAAATCAAGTTCACTTATATTTTCAATTAATTATGCCAGCAGAATGAATTAAAACATTTCAAGTAATGCATGGCAAAGTCCTAAGGCTATCCGGACATAAACATGCTTTAGCTACGTACGGACTCGCGTCACCTCGTGCGTATATAGCACCCACAACTATTAGCAAATAACAATTACATCACCTAGGGGTAGTTTCCCCCTCACAAAGTTATACAGGAGACTTACCTCGCTCCGAAGCTTCATAACCGGATCCAAAGCCTCTCTAACATCTCAAACTGATGCTCGTCGATCCAAAACTAGTCAAACAATATGCAAACCAATAAAAATATACTCCAACATTATAATTAATTACTTTATAACACTTCCCAAATCCGCTTGAAAGTCAATAAAGTCAACCCTCGGACCCACATGCCCGGATTCCAAAAATTTTCAAAGATAAACATTACCCATAACATTACGAACTCAAATATATAATTTATTCCCAATTCCATGTCCAATTTCGTGGTAAAAATCCAAAATACCAAATTCTAGGTTTCTTTCAAAATCCCCCAATTTCAACTAATTTCCATGTTAAAATTCCATGTGTATTCATGAAATATAATCAAAAGTAGTTTAGCAACACTTACCCCAAGAGGTGGATGAAATAGCTCTCCAAAAGGCTCCAAGAGAGAAAATGAGATGAAATGAGCAAATCCTGCATTGGCTAGCATATATATTCTGCCCAGTCGAATTTTCTGCATCCGGCGGAACTCCTTACGCTTCTGCGGCTTCGCTTTTGCGGAAGCTACCTCGCAGATGCGGTTTTCCCCAAGATGCCAGCTTTCCGCTTCTGCGGACACTCATTCGCAGATGCGCATCCGCTTTTGTGGAAACCACCCACATCTGCTGACCCCCCAGCTCGAGCCGCCCTCCGCACCTGCGTGCCCATGACCACACATGCGGCTCCGCAGGTGCACTGCAACACCTGCACCTGCAATTTTCCAGCCCTAGACCACTTCCGCTTCTGCGCTCCTCCGTTCGCATCTACGAGCCCACAGACGCGGTAAATCCCTCGCACCTGCGAATCCAACCAGCCTCAAACCTAATTGCTTCTGCGACCCCTACGCCGCTTCTGCGGTCTCACACCTGCAGCCATAACCTCGCAGGTGCGATCACACCAGAAGCCTTAAGCTTCAGCCATTCCTTAAGTCCAAATCTTGATCCGATTCCAATCCAATACGGACTTAACCGAAGCCTCAAATCACTCCAAACAACATCAAAGCTATGAATCGACGATTGAAACCTTTCTATAAACTTTCAAACTTTTAAACTTCGACGAACCCGTCTGAATCATACTTAAACATTCGGGAATGACCCAAACTTTACGCACAAGTCATAAATCACAATACGAATCTATTCCAAGGCTCGGAACCTCAAATGGACATCGATAACACCAAAGTCCACTTCAAATCAAACTTAAGAAATTCTTAAACTTTCAGAATGTCAACTTTCCATAATAAGCATCGAAATGCTCCCGGACCACCCGATACTCAACCCGAACATACGCCCAAGTTCGAAATAGTCATATGAAACTATTGGAACTTTCAAATCCTGATTCGAGGTTGTTTACTCAAAAGTCAAACCTTAGTCCATTCTTCCAACTTAAAGTTCCGAAATTAGAATTTTCCTTCTGAACTTCCCAAAATCCAATTCCAACCATACGTACAAGTCATAATACATGAAGTGAAGCTACTCAAGGCCTCAAACCACCGAACGACGTGCTAGAGCTCAAAACGACCGGTCGGGTCGTTACATTCTCCCCTACTTAAATTGTCCTCGAACATGCCAAGAACTGTTCCGTAGTTGTCCAAAATCATTGTTTAACAACTCGTGCACCTACCCATGCCACCAAAACCCATGTGAACACATTAGTGCGAGCCAAACTGAAGATCCTTCCTTTTTCATAGCCAACAAGCCTTAGAACCAGGTTCCAACATTTGAAATTCTCCACGAGACCCGATTCTAACATACGAACACCACATCAATCACTACACATTGTACCAAAACATGATCATGCACCTTTGCTGAAATCACACCATGCATCGCATAATTCGCATGCCCATAATAACATCCTCTGACCACAATAGATGTAATTTCACAAATTCGATGCCCGCAATACGACTCATAACACATGTAAGCCCTGTTCTAAGTCTCGCAATATTTCCACGGTGAAAGAGATGTGTAGAAACTCATAGCCACCTGCCAAAACAATAAATCATAGGGTCTCTTCACCTGAAAAGAACCATTACCTCATTCTGAACTGAATAACGATATTTTCTCTTTAATATATCCTACTTAAATCCGATTGCACCGATCTCAGGTCCAATAATCTCGTCTCACCCAGCACAAGCTGCTCAGGCCATAAGCCACCACAAACACTGACCAAGATCTCATATGATGCCATCAATGCGCCAACAAGCCATAACTTGAATATGAGACATAAAGAGGAACGAACTATGGAAAAGAACTACCCAACCCGCGTAACAAATAAGATGGTCGAACAGATGCTATGAACCCTTCTCAGAGAATGAGAAACAAAATACACAAGAATAGATATAGGGAACGGTACTCAACATCTCACTATTGCCACATGCAACCCGATCCACACATGATACCTTTGCGGCGTGCAACCGGATCCAAACAACATACCCGTGGCAGCGTGCTACCCGATCCGAACAATGTACCCGTGGCGGCGTGCCATCCGATCTACACATAATAATAACTAAGGAAATACCCATCAAGCCATAATGTTTATACCTACGAAATACCCGAATACTGACCATAAGCACGCCAAGTGCGAAAGTACAACCCTGGGGAGACGGATAGCGCAATACGCTACAAAACCCAAGCACGACTAAGGTGCAATAAATGACCTGCATCTCGAGAGCAATCCTTCTCATATAATACCACAAGCTACACGGGACCACAACACATGTGCGAATAATCAAGCCGTCTCACAACCCACATGGCACAATAAAGTAGTACATGGAATAGTTGATGACGGGAATAACATCCAATGTCCGAAGACTCCTCAATAAGCAATGCTATGCTTCATGAACACATCCGACCTGACGTAGAGAACACATTCACATTAGAGCCACCAACGGACCTCAAGCCAATTCTGATCGTACCATACTAGGCCAACAACCTTTCAACGATCCACAATGATCCTATTCATGACACACACGAGCAGTCGTCCAATCCGAAACAAACTCCCATGGTCCATAATCAAAGAAGCGCCTTTCAGGCATAAACTCTGACATTAATGATAGTACCAATAATCTCCATACTTGGTTCCAATTATAACCATCAAGTGGCTAACATGCCACGCTTATACAATTCACCAGTGAGGCACGCTCCCACGACCTTCTGCACCAGGTAGCAAAGTCTGCACCTTCATACCACCAACTGTACTAATTCGGTAAAGCAATCAAGAATCCGCAAATCAATACACGATGCCACTCAACCCGGACGCCATTATCAGGCGACACTAAGATAGTGCCAGCTTCCTCTAAACATCTGAAATTTTCCCTGCTCATCCGAGCTAGTGACATTCTTATCAACACCGAGCTGCAATCTTGATCCCTAACTCTTAATTCCGATGCCGCTCATTGCACCTATAATTCTTCTACACAACAAGAATCCATCATAACCCTTGAACTATTAGTAGAATAAGCACACCATTGGCTAGGATCCTTTCACTTAACTCATTTCAGAAGAACCGGTGCAACAAGCAACTGAACTCCCATAACCATAGAAAATACAAACCTCAAGTTGTGGTCAAAACCACCATAACTCTTTCGAGATCCATCTACACATAATGGGCCATTATAATCAAATACCTTCAAATCAATCAAATTACGGCGGCTGTCAAGCCCCCACGTACCACCAAAATTCATGTGTATAACATAACTCGTCGAAGGAACTGATCGTTGCCAAAATCATGCTGATTCAAACCATTACTAATCGACCCCACTTCTTCCAATTTGCTCTTAACTTGCCTTAGAAATAATAATAGTTTCATTCAAAAACATAACTAAACTCAACAACACTTATCCCGAGTGGCCCAATTCACGAGACCACATCGTCTCAATACCCATTGCAAAAACTCGATTTTTAACCACACAACGGACCCAAAATCCTTAGACACCGCGCTTACATTCTTGAACCCATTAGAAGCACTATTGAGAGCCACCCACTCTATCCTGGTCCCGAGAATAACCAAACTCCAACACTCTGCTAGCACATGAACACCTTCTCAAAGAAGCAACTGGATGAATTCCTTTCCTTGTACATCACATCCACAAGAAGATTAAACTCTAAGTCTTCCCAAAACCTACACATGAATCGATAAGGCAAAATATAGCACACATTCATCAAGTTATTCACTCGAATTGCCGCTGATGTTTCATTTTCTTAGTCGTAAATAATCCATCAATGCACCGATAACCAGATAACTGCACAAGCAGACAACTACGCGATCCAATCATAGGTGGTGGGCTCCCCCACTTAGCTTTAAGCTACCATCACATAATGTAGAACCCACAAAGATTCCTCCTTCTCAATTACCATGATCTCGCACCGCCAAACCACCAAATTCCTCGAAGACTCTTGTTAAACTTTTCATGAACATTTTGAATTATCAGCCACAATCGCATATTCGACCTTTTGCCGGGTAGTAAGTAGAACTCTTCATAGAAACTTCATCAAAATCATGAAACCGCTAACCTACTCACAGGAGATGACCCACCTGTGAATTCCATACCGACATCTTCCAGCGACGCTGCACTTGGTACCACTACTACGAAATTAGTAAACCCTCCCGAGCCCATGCTCGTCCACTGGCTGTCCAAGTCTGTTCATTCCCCATTGATATCAACTGAAAGTCCGACAATACATTCAAACTCGAAGTCACATCGCATCCCATAACGATAATCAAGCTTTTCCACTGCTCTTCCTTCCAAGCAAACTCCTTTCTGTCATATTAATCCTTCCTCAGTGCAGTAGCCACCGTCCAAAATGGCATTTATGGACTTGGTCATTGTCCATCATGATTCCCAAATTGCTCTAAATTTTATCAAGGCATGTGGCTATCCTACCACAAAATCCATATGCTACTCTGCCACTCACACTTCGGTTAAACCATCTCCTTTAAGCGACTTCTCGACCTCTGCTTTTCATACTTGACCTGCTAGCAATTCAACCACAGCGAGACACCTCCCACCATGTCCTTCCTCATTTCGCTACCCAAATGCTGCCTCAAATCAAAGTCCATCTCTGTAGCACCTGAACTAATAAATTGCTACCAACTCTAAGCCTCCTCGAAGACCATCTTTCTCGAGCCATCAGCATTAGAAACACCAATTCGATTCTGAAATCGCTACACACCGCCATCTCGGGCAACCGCTTCTTAGAAACCATTTCACAACACCCTACCCCGAAGGCAAATCAAAGAAGACCATAAAACCGACGAACCTTAATACGTTCAAACAAGGACAACAAGACCACATCACAAATGAAAATTCCACCACGCTCAAATATATCAAGTCTCGTTGCAGGGAAGTGCTCCTAATAGCCCTGTAGCCTCTCGAAGATAAGTACAGACGTCTCCGTACCGATCCGCAAGACTCTACTAGACTTGCTAATGACTCGTGAGACCCAAGTGAACCTAGAGCTCTGATACCAAGTTGTCACAACCCAAAATCCATTATAGGTCATGATGGCACCTAATGCCGCCGTCAGGCAAGTCAACGGTGATTGACCAATTTGATTAGTCATTTTATTACTTTCGAAATCATGAATTTTAATAAGGGAGGAAATTTATACTTTTAAATCTGCGAGAATGTACAAAATTTGTAGTCTACAAGAGAAATGAACGGCGATGAAAATATACGGAACCATAAGCATCAACTAGTATATCCCAAAATCCGGTGTCAAAAGTGCATGAGCATTTACTAGGGAGTATAACAATAATAATGAAACATCTGTCTGGAATGTAAATAAGACAGAATAAAGTAAATGGTACGATGAAGACTCTATGGGCTACAATGCATAGCGTGGAATGCAGCTTACCATAAAGTCTCCTCAAAAGTTGCACCTACGCGCCAAGATGACCAGCAAATGAACTTGTCAGATCCTACACATTTAGTGCAGAAGTGCAGCATGAGTATGTAAATCAACGCGTACCCAGTAAGTATATAGGCCAACCCCTGAGAAGTAGTGACGCGGGGTCGACATCGATACTTACTAGTGGTCCAAAGAAACAATATAGTAAATCATATGCAGATGTGAAGCACATAGCAATAATGGGGTAATTTTGTAAGTTACCTAATCTTCCAAATATTCCTTTTAGAGTATGAATTCCTCAGTCTTGTATGCTTCTTCAATAGCTCAGATGTATCAAGTACCAGTAACAAAACGGATAAGAAGTACCATATAAAACACTGGGCATCAGTGAAAAGATAATCTGGTGAATGTTCATACTGCCGGCGATATAACACACGATTATGCTGAGATCGTTCGGCCCGTTCCAGAATAATGTGTACACTGCCAAGGGTCGAGCAACACGAATCACAGATGCATCTATTATATTGTCGAGGCGTTCGGCCCACTCCACAAGAAAGGAAGGAAGTTACCGAATTACGAGACACGTGCTTACAATACAGTACATAAGCACAAAGTGAATATAATCTTTATCGTTTCTCAAATAACTCGCCAACAACTCAAGGTGATAAGGCTCGGCCTAACATATCTGCATGTATTTCTAAATCAAGTTCAATTATATTTTTAATTAATTAAGCCAGTAGAATGAATTGAAATATTTAAAGTAATGCATGGTAAAGTCCTAAGTCTACCAGTACATAAACATGTTTTAGCTACGTATGGACTATCATCACCTTGTGCGTACGTAGCACCCACAACGATTAGCACATAACAATTACATCACCTAGGGGTACTTTCCCCCCTCACAAAGTTAGACAGGAGACTTACCTTGCTCCGAAGTTCCATAACCGGCTCCAAAGCCTCTCTAACATCTCAAACCGATGCCCATCGATCCAAAACTAGTCAACAATATGCAAACCAATAAAAATATACTCCAACATTATAACTAATTACTTCATAACAGTTCCGAAATCCGCTTGAAAGTCAATAAAGTCAACCCTCGGGCCCACATGCCCGGATTCCAAAAATTTTCGAAGATAAACATTACCCATAATATTACTAACTCAAATATATAATTTATTCCCAATTCCATGTCCAATTTTGTGGTCAAAAATCCAAAATACCAAATTCTAGGTTTCTTTCAAAATCCCCCAATTTCTACTAATTTCCATGTTAAACTTCCATATGTGTAATCAAAAGTGGTTTAAAAACACTTACCCCCAAGAGATGGATGAAATAGCTCTCCAAAATCGCTCCAAAGTCGGCTCCAAGAGAGAAAAATGAGATGAAATAAGCAAATCCCGCATTGGTTAGCAAATATATTCTGCCCAGTCGATTTTTCCGCATCCGCGGAACTCCTTGCGCTTCTATGGCTCCGCTTCTACGGAAGCTACCTCACAGATACGGTTTCCCCCAAGATGCCAACTTTCCGCTTCTGCAGACACTCACTCATGCGCATCCGCTTCTGTGGAAACCACCCGCATCTGAGGACCCCCTAGCTCGAGCCACCCTCCGCATCTGCGTGCCCATGACCGCACCTACGGCTCTGCAGGCGCGCTACAACACCCTCACCTACGATCTTCCAGCCCTAGATCACTTCATTTCTGCGCTCCTCTGCCTGCATCTGCGAGCCCGTAGGTGCGGTAAATCCCTCGCACCTATGAATCCAACCAGCCTCAAACCCAACCTCTTCTGCGACCCCTGGGCCGCTTCTCTGGTCTTGCACCTGCGTCCATAACCTCGTAGGTGCGATCACACCAGAAGCCTTAAGCTTCAGCCATACCTTAAGTCCAAAACTCAATCCAATTCCAATCTGATTCGTACCCGAGGCCCCCAGGACCCCATCCAGCCATACCAACAAGTCCTAAACCACGATACGGACATAGCCGAAGCCTCAAACCACGCCAAACAACATCAAAGCTATAAATCGACGATCGAAACCTTTCTATAAACATTCAAACTTTTAAACTTTGGCGAACGCGTCTGAATCATACTTAAACATTCCGGAATGATGCCAAACTTTACGCACAAGTCATAATTCACAATATGAACCTATTCCAAGGCTCGGAACCTCAAACGGACACGGATAACACCAAAGTCCACTTCAATCAAGCTTAAGAAATTCTTAAACTTTCAAACTGTTAACTTTCCATTATAAGCATTGAAATGCTCCCGGACCACTAGATACTCAATCCAAATATACGCCCAAGTTCGAAATCATCATACGAACCTATTGGAACCTTTAAATCCTGATTCGAGGTTATTTACTCAAAAGTCAAACCTTAGTCCATTCTTTCAACTTAAAGTTTCGAAATAAGAATTTTCCTTCCGAATCAACTCTGAACTTCCCAAAATCCAATTTCGACCACACGTACAAGTCGTAATACATGAAGTGAAGCTACTTAAGGCCTCAAACTGCCGAACGACGCGCTAGAGCTCAAAACGACCGATCGGGTCATTACATTCTCCCCCACTTAAACATATGTTCGTCCTCGAACGTGCCAAGAATTATTCCGGAGTTGTCCAAAATCACTGTTTAACTCCTCGTGCACCTACCTGTGCCACCACAACCCATGTGAGCACGTTAGCTCGAGCCAAACTGAAGATCCTTCCTTTTTCTTAACCAACAAGCCTTAGAACCAGGTTCCAACATCTAAAATTCTCCATGAGACCCCATTCTAACATACGAACATTGCATCAATCACTACACGCTATATCAAAACATGATCATGCACCTTTGCTTAAATCACACCATGCACCGCATAATTCGCATGCCCATAGTGACATCCTTCGATCATAATAGCTGTAATTTCACGAATCTGATGCCCGCAATACGCCTCATAACACATGTAAGCCCTTTTCCAACTCTCGCAATACTGCCACGGCGAAAGAGATGTGTAGAAACGCATAACCACCTGCCAAAATAATAAATCATGGGGTCTCTTCACCTGAAAAAAGAACCATTACCTCATTCTGAACTAAATAACAATATTTTCTCTTTAATATACCATATTTAAATTTGATCGCATCGATCTTAGATCCAATCATCTCGTCTCACCCAGTACAAGCTGCTCAGGCCATAAGCTACCTCAAACACTAACCAAGATCTCATATGACGCCATCAATGCGCCGCCAAGCCCCAACTTGAATATGAGACAAAAAGAGGAACGAACTCTGGAAAAGAACTACCCAACCCGCGTAACGAATAAGATGGTCTAACATATTCTATGAACCCTTCTCAGAGAATGAGAAACAAAATACACAAGAGTAGATATAGGGAACCGTACTCAATATCTCACTGTTCCAGCGTGCAACCCTATCCATACATGATAGCTTTGCGGCGTGCAACCCGATCCAAACAACATACCCGTGGCAGCATGCCACCCGATCCGAACAATGTACCTGTGGTGCCGTGCCACCAGATTCACACATAACAATAATTAAGGAAGTACCCATCAAGCCATAATGCTTATACCTACGAAATACCTGAATACCGACCACAAGCATGCCAAGTGCAAAAATAAAATCCTAGGGAGACGGATAGCGCCATACGCTACAAAATCCAAGCACGACTAAGGTGCAATAAATGACCTGCATCTCGAGAGCCATCATTCTCATATAATACCACAAGCTACACGAGACCACAACATATGTGCGAATAATCAAGCCATCTCACAACCCACATGGCACAATAGAGTAGTACATGGAATAGTTGACGACGGGAATAACATCTAACGCTCGAAGACTCCTCCATAAGCAACACTATGTTGTATGAACACATCCGACCTGACGTAGAACATGCATGTACATTAGAGCCACCAACGGACCTCAAGACAATTCTAATCGTACCATACTGGGCCAACAATCTTTCAACGATCCACAATGGCCCTATTCATGACACACACGAGTAGTCATCCAATCCAAAACAAACTCCCACAGTCCACAATCAAAGAAATAGAGCGCCTTTCAGGTATAAACTCTCACATTAATGATAGTACCAAAAATCTCCATACTTGGTTCCAATTATAACCATCAAGTGGCTAACATGCCACGCATATATAATTCCCCAGTGAGGTACGCTCCCACGACCTTCTGCACCAGGTAGCAAAGTCTGCACCTTCATACCACCAACTGTACTAATTCGGTAAAGCAATCAAGAATTCGCAAATCAATACACGATGCCACTCAACCCGGACACCATTCTTAGGCAACACCAAGATAGCGCCATCTTCCTCTAAACATATAAAATTTTCCCTACTCATCGAGCTAGTGACATTCTTATCAACACCGAGCCGCAACCTTGATCCTTAACTCTCAATTCTCACGCTGCTCATTGCACCTATCATACTTCTACGCAACAGTACAAGAATTCATCATAACCCCTGAACTACTAGTAGAATAAGCACTCCATTGGCTAGGAACATTTCACTTAACTCATTTCAGAAGAACCATTGCAACACGCAACTAAACTCCCATAACCGTAGAAAATACAAACCTCAAGTTTGTATGGATCCCAAAACAACCAATTCATCATAGTTGCATGGTATTTCCACCTCTATCCCCAGATGGCATGTGATCTCATATCTACTTGTTGACACAGCTTCAAATCTATTCTTCACTAGGATAGGGGTCAAAGCTAGGAAGTTGATGAAGTTAAGTTCAATGCTAATTAGCATTTCTTTGCCTATGTCATCCTGTTGCTCCTTTGCAGCTACATGTACTGTTGTGTTGTGTTGAGATGTTAGTCCCCGTCGGATCAGGTAACCTTGTTATTCCTGTTTGGCCTGCAGCTTCCGCATTATTAACCTCTAGTCGTTGTTCAACATGTGCAGTTTGCTTTGCATTTTGAGGTTCAGTTGCAACATGTATAGGCCCTTTGGTGAAAACCTTGTGTGAAAACCTAGTTACCCCTTGCTATCCTTATCTGATTTTGTTGTTGCATAATAGGGTGTGCTTTGGTAGTGCATTTATGTCCCAGAACCAAGCATTTGTTACAATAAGTAGGTTTCCCCAGTCATAGGTTATAGACTATTGAAATTTTGTTCCGTAAGGGTCCATAACCATGATTTCAGTGGGCAATTCTTTGGTAACATTAACTTCAATAAGCATTCAAACATAAGGTACTCGAGATTGCTTAGTAGTGCACTCATCAGCAAAGACAGGGGTCCCAATTACACTAGCAATCCTGCTTAAAGAGCCAACTCCCAAGCACGACATAGGCAATTTGGGGAACTTTACCCATAGTGGCATAACAGTAGGGAATTCCTTTGTTGAATCAAAGTTTGGAGTCTATGGTTTTAGAATGATGGGCGCCAGCACATAATGTCTCTCATTCATCTACTGCAGACTGAAGTTTGATGATATAATAGCCTTCATCATGATAGAACAGCTCAGGTCAATGCAAATTAAAGTATCGTTTCATTGCATTGTACCCTGGGCCATCACCTATGATATATGCTATCAGTGCACATCTCCATTTGTTTTCCTTCTCTTCTACTTCTAGCTTATCTAATTGAACCGCAGGTTAAATATCGACAATTTGTGGCGGAATATAGGTAAGTGACATACCATTGGTGGAAAACCTATTCTTCTGAAACAGAGTTGTCCATGGTGCTTTAGGTTTGTAGGCTCATCATCATTCGCCACCTCTACCACTGTTGATTTCCCCAAATTTCCTTGGTTACTTACTTGATTTACTGTTCTATTGAGTGAAACTAGCAGGGAAGGGAGTAATTGACCAATTGTCACTAGGGTGTTCAGATCTAGCCTCTTTGAGATACTAGAGTTAGTCGATGAAGAACCAATTTCGCATGCATTGCCTCCGATAGTAGCTGGATCTACAATGGGGACGGATGTTGGTGTAGTTATCTCTTGCGTTAATCTTTCCGTTGGTGGTTGGTTTCGAGTTAGCACCGAGCTTACAAAGTTAGCTAGGGGTTGCGTCTTAGGTCTGTCGCATCCTCTACCTCTCCCTTTCGCCATGGCTGACACAGGCGGCGCACGTCAATTAACGTGCGCCGAGAGCATGAGGAAGGAGAAAGGATTTTTTTTATTGAATATATGGAAGCCAACTATATCTATTGAATGAAACAAACTACATTTTAAGGACCTGTCCACCTTGATTTTAATTTTCTTGGGAGTAGCCTGAGTCGACTATTGTAAAGAAGCACTTGATCTCCAATTTTAAAACTTTTTTGTTGGATCAAATTGTCATGCCATTTTTTTGTTTTTTCTTTAAAAAGTTTTGCATTTTCATAGGCTTCCAACCTCATTTCTTCCAACTCATTAACCTGAAAAATTCTACATTTACCAACAGAGGCTAATTCAAAGTTTAATACTTTTAGTGCCCAAAAGCTTTGTGTTCTAATTCAACTGGCAAATGACAAGCTTTCCCAAAGACGAATATATATGGGAATGTTCCAATGGGCGTTTTGAACCTCGTTCGCCACGCCCATAATGCATCATCTAATTTTAAAGCCCAGTCTTTTCTTGAGATTCCAACCGTTTTTTCAAGAATTCTTTTTAACTCACGATTGGAAACTTCAACTTGCCCTTGAATTTGAGCATGATATGGTAATCCTGTTTTATGAGTCACACTATATTTTGTCAGCAACACAGAAAATTGTCTATTCATAAGATGAGTCCCTTGGTCACCAATGATGACTCGTGGTGTGCCAAATCTGGTAAAAATATTTTTTTTGACAAAATTGCACAAAGTTCGAGCATTATTTTAATCCACAGCCACAAGGATATATTCAAAAGAATGAGAAGAAGGAAAAGGACCCATAAAATCTATTCCCCAAACATCAAATATTTCACATACCTGTATTGATTTCAATGGCATCTCATCTTTTTTAGTGATATTACTTGTTCTCTAACACCTGTCACATTGTGCAACATATTCTTGGAAATCTTTAAAGAGAATCAGCTAGAAAAATCCGGCTTCCATAACTTTAAAGGCTATTCAATTTGCTGCATAATGACCTCCAGTTGCTCCATCATGACAATGATATAAAATTTTGTTCATCTCTTCTTCAGGCACACATCTTTTAATGATATTATCTCCTCAATTTTTAAACAAGTAAGATTCATTCCACAGATAATACTTTGCATCAGATATAAGCTTTTTCCTTTGCTAGTAAGAGAGATCTTGGGGTGTCCACTTTCCAACTAAGTAGTTTGCAATACCTGAAAACCAAGGTGGTTGAGTCACAATTGAGTTAACTGAGAAAATTTGTTCATCAGGAAATTCTTCTTTTATCTCACTAAACTCAAGGGGGGAATTTTCTAATCTAGACAAATGGTCAGCCACTTGATTCTCTATTCCTTTTTTGTCCTTTATCTCAAGGTCAAATTCTTGTAGAAGTATAATCCATCTTAACAATCTAGGCCGAGCATCTTTCTTTGCTAAGAGGTATTTTAAAGATGCATGATCAGTAAGAACAGTGATCTTGGTTCCTATCACGACCCAAAATCCAGCTAGCCGTGATGACACCTAACAAACCATTAGGTAAGCCAATTTATAAATATCCGATTCAATTAACATTTAACTAACTCTAATACACTCCCCAAGGACTGGTAGAACAAATCATGAGCTTCTAAGTTTCGGAATTTACAAAGCTGGTGTGAAATAAAATACAACATCTGTTTGGAAATACATGAATAGATTTTTAAATCTCAAGCTACCAAGGTCAAGAGGTAGCTATGACCGGAACGCAGGTACATCTCCAATGCTAGCTCCCGCTATTTACAGCAACATCAACGTCCAAAATCTGCACGCAAGGTGCAGAAGTGTAGTATGAATACAACCAACCCCATGTACTCAATAAGTAACAAATCTAACCTTAGGTTAAAAGTAGTGACGAGTTGGGAAGGGTCAGAGTCCAACTCCAATAACTAATAACATCTCATAACAATACAATTTAAAGCAACACAAGTAATAACTCAATAATAAAATGTTCAGCTCTTATAAAATTCCGGAAAAATAAACATTTTCTTTTCAATATAACAGTAAAACTCAAATATTTTGCGAAAGTCTCAGAAAGTATGAGTAAGTATGAAACCTATGATTTTTCTCAAAAACTTTAACGACATATAAGAAATCTCAGTATCAGATGGCATGAGGAAAAATACTTCTCTACGCTTACATATCAAGTATGCATGTCTAATGCAATGCAGCACAATGATGAACTCATGTACTCGCATTCTCATAGTACTCAATCTCATTATCTCACATTTCCACTCATCACGCTCAATATTCTGCACACTCAATCACTCGGCACTGTACCGGGAAGATCCGGCCCAAATATAAATGACAACTTGCACACAGTCAGTCAGTATTGTATATGGCTAATCTAGCCCAGGGAAGATCCATCCCAAATATATATACATAATAACTAAGATTCAGTCACGCAGTACTGTATAGGGCTAATATAGCCCAGGGAACTCCATCTCAAATATAAATAAATAAATAAATAAGACACATCCATGCCCTAGGAAGTCCATCCCAAACATAATAAATAAGGCAACTCCATGCCCTGGGAAATCCATCCCAAATATAATGTCATCTGCGCTCACTATCGGCCTGCTGCGACGTGCAGGCCGATCCCATAATAATAAAGCCTATAAGGCCTGCTGCGGCGTGCAGCCCCGATCCATAAAATAATAACATATATAAAGCCTATATGGCCTACTGCGGCGTGCAGCCCGATCCCATAAATATCCTCTCAATCAGGCCCTCGGCCTCACTCAGTCACCAATCTCTTCTGTCTCTCGGGCTCAGAATGTCATGAAACTAGCCCAAAATGATGATATGATGAATCAATAAATAGCAACAGATACTGAGAGATGATATGAAATGAATGCACAGGATTGAGTATGAAGTTACAATTTAAACAGATAATCCAACGGCAATACGACCTTTATGGGTATCAATAATACCGGCATATAACCTCAGCATGATTTTTAACATGAGTCGCAGCTCAGTATCTCTAACACATAAAAGTACACAAAAACTAACAAGTTACTTGATTACACAACTCTAAAGAATCGACTGAGTCACAATTTCTACGATGCACGCTCACACGCCTGTCACCTAGCATGGGCGTCACCTCCAAACAAATCACATAACACGTATAATCAGGGTTATACCCTCAGCTCCAAGTTTATAAATGTTACTTACATCAAAACACGTTAACTCAATCAACTGGTAAGCCTTTTCCGCGATTATCCAACTCCGAATGGCTCAGATCCAAATGAATATTTCCTTGAAAATCCCTCGGCAAAAATAGCTACAAACCGAGATTTCTTGATTCAGCTCTTTAGAGATATTAAAACCTCCAACTACTCTTACAACTTCAATCTACATCAACATAATTCAATTGGACCAATATTAGTAAAATTTCTAGGTTTTAGGTCATTTAGGCATTTTATCAAACACCTAGAGTGCATAAATCTCTACATCTCTTAACTATGGAATTAGTTCATCCAACTACCACCATTTACCAAAAATTTGTAACTTCCAATCATCACGTGCGTGACCATTCATAACACCCAACCAACAAAATTACAACAATTAATCACCTTTCAATATCTACCATGGTTATGTATTTAAATTGGGAATTTATGGCTTCCAGTCACCATACCATGAGTTCTAATACTTAATTCATACTTATCTTCCCATAATAAATTTGTACATGTAAGTCCAAGGGTGTAAGATTACCTTTTTGGAAGAAATCTTGCAAAACCCTCTTTTGAATTCTTGAAGAAATTTCTTGAAGATCTAAGTATTTTATGTGTAGATTTCATCAATACTAGTGTAGAAATGATGAAATTTCAAATTAAGATAATGGGGATTGCTTACCTTGAAGAAAAGAGAAGTTGGTGGTCTTGAGTGAGTGAAGAAGAGCTCCAAAATCCATCCAAGTGAAGTGGGGAAAATGAACCCCGAAATTGTATCTATAGGCCCAAATTTCTCGGTTTCAAATGCTGCTTCGGATGCTATGGCAGCACTTCATTCCAGCCCTTCTTTCGGAAGCAGCCCCGGATGCTTCGCATCCGCAGTTCACTCCTCTGCCAGCCTTTGGTAATTTGGTCTTAACTTCTTGTAGAAATGTCCAAATGATGAACAATTTAAAGTGTTAGAAGCTAGACTCGAAGATCCTTCATTTGATAGGATGTCCATCACATAACTCCTTATATATATGTAGATATACTTGGCTAAAGTTAGGTCTTGTGCTGAAACCTTCTAGAAATATCCAAATGAAATTCCGGGAAAACGCTCGAGTTCAAAATCACAATCGGGACATAACGGAACCATCAAAACTTCGTTCCGAGGTCAAATACTAAAAGGTCAAACTTGGTCAACTCTTTTTCTTTTAAGCTTCCAACATGAAGCTCATTCTTCCGAACTTATCTCGAAACACCTAAAAATTAATACCGATGATTCACACACGTCATAATACATCATATGAAACTAATCAAGACTTCAAATAGTTGAAAGGAGCATAAATATTCAAAACGACAAGTCGGGTCATTACAGTTCCTATCAAATAAGAGCGAAACTTATCAAAAGCAAATACTACTGCCAGTACTCTTTTCTGTTGTGGCATAATTTAGTTGAGCCTCATTCATTGTTCTACTGGCATAGTAAATAGGACGAAAGATATTATCCTTTCTCTAGCCTAAAACAGCTCCAACTGTTGTATCACTAGCATCATACATGACCTCAAAAGGTTGCTTCCAATCTGGGGACACAACTATAGGGGTTGTTGATACCTTTTCTTTAAGGGTCTCAAATGCTTTCAAACAAGCACCTAAAAAATCAAACTTAATATCTTTCATCAAAAGGTTAGTCAGCGGTTTTGAAATCTTTGAAAAGTCTTTTATAAACCGTCTGTAAAAACTTGCATGACCTAGAAAGCTTCTAATGGCTTTAATAGTTGTGGGAGGGGGTAATCCTGCTATAAGATCAAATTTAGCTTTATCAACTTTTATCCCTTTTATGTCCTAAAACAATTCCTTTAGTAATCATAAAATGACATTTTTCCCAATTAAGAATCAAGTTTGTCTCTTCACATCTCTTAAGAAATAAGGCCAAGTGGTGAAGACAATCCTCAAATGTTTTGCCAAGGAGTGTACAATCATCCATAAAAATTTCGAGATATTTTTCAGTCGTGTCAGAAAAAATTGCTGACATGGAACGCTGAAATGCAGCAGGGACGTTGCATAGACCAAATGGCATTCTCATATAGGCATATGTTCCATGAGGACATGTGAAAGTTGTCTTGTCCTGATCTTCAGGTGTAGTTGGTATTTGGTTATACCCTGAATAGCCATCAAGAAAACAGTAAAAACCATATCCTACAATTATTTCTAACATATGATCAATAAATGATAAAGGAAAATGATCTTTTCTAGTGGCATCATTGAGATGTCTGTAATCAATACAGACTCTCCATCCTGTGACAGAATTGGTAGGTATGAGTTCATTATTTCCATTTTCTATAAGATAATTAGTCATGTCAATCGAAAAACACGAAGATGATGTCTCATCTCCCAAAAATCTTAATATCTTTTGCATATCAAAAATGACTCTTTCTTCATCAACTCTCAAAATTAGTTGTCCTTGATGAACATCTATGATTGCTCTACCTGTGGCAAGAAATGATCTACCCATAATGATTGGTTCATTAGGACAATACTTCATTTCAAGTACTATAAAATCTACAGGGAAAAGAAACTTATCTACTCGTACAAGCACATTTTCAATTATTCCCTTAGGTTTCTTAGTACTTTGACCTGCAAACTGAAGAGAAACATCTATGTCTTTCATTTCACCTAGATTTAATTTTCTAAAGATAGAAAATGGCATCAAGTTAATTGAAGCTCCAGAATCGCAAAGTGCTTTTTCAAAATATACTCCTCCCAAAGTGCATGGAATTGTAAAACTACCTGGATCGCCAAGTTTTTGTGGTAGCTTATTTTGAAGTATAGCACGGCATTTTTCAATAAGCATTACCACAGAAACTTCTTCCAATTTTCTTTTACTTGACAAAATTTCTTTTAGAAATTTGGCATAAGAAGGCATTTGTGACAAAGCATCAGTGAAAGGAATATTGATGTGAATCTATTTTAAAATCTCCAAAAACTTTGAAAATTGATTATCAAGCTTTTCTCTTTTCAGTTTTTGTAGAAAAGAAATTGTCACAGGGAAAGTAGTCGATTTTTCAATATTTTTTTCTTCTTTTTTCTTTACTTATTGCTCTTCAGATGGTTCAGAAGGTATTTCAACATTCTTACCATTGTTACTTGTTGTTCTGACTGGTCTACATAGGGTTCATCAAGCTCTGTACCTGACTGTAAGGTGATGTCTTTAAGGTACTCCTTTGGATTTTTCTCTGTATTGCTTGGCAAGGGACCTTGAATCTTTCCTAACACAAGAATTGCCAGTTGGCTTAATTGAATTTCCAGATTTTTGAGGGCTAAACCCTGGCTTGCCATCTTTTCGTCAGTGACCTTAATGTACTTATACAAAAAGTCATCAAGACTTGAATGAGCTTATTGAGGCCTTTGTTGATATAGCCCTGCTTGTTGATAAGATCTATAGTTTGGTTGCCCACGATTCTGATTTTGGTATCCCGACGGACCTTGTACTTGTTGCTTCTAGAAGTTTTGAGAGTTCTCTACACCATTTGGATTGCTCCATTGAAATCCCGGATGCTTTTGTGCTATTGGACTCTCAAAAAAGTATGGTTTATAACCAACAAAATGGACTTGTTCGTCATTATGATTTTTTGCTTGACATTCATGGTTCAGATGGTTTCCTCCACACATGTCACAAGCCTCAAATTGGCTTGGTTGTTGTGTATTCACCTGAAAAGATTCAAACTTTTGTGCCAAAGAAACAATTTGCTTATATTTAAAGCATCAACCTGATTTATCATAGCATCCTTCTTGATGATTACACGCTCAGATGGCCATTGGATGGAATTCTCAAAAATCTCGTTCAACAACTGCAATGCTTCCTCCGTGGTTTTTCCCATTACAAAACCTCCTGCAGCTGCATCAATCACATGTCTAGCAAAGGGTTTTAACCCATAATAAAAAAAAATATACAGTTGCATGTGTTCAGGAATGCCATGGTGTGGACATTTGCTTTTAATCCTTCCCAAGCTTGATAAACTGACTCAATGTCAGTCTGCAAGAAATTAGAGATGTCTTGTCTTAACTTTGTGATTTTAGCAGGGGAAAAATATTTGTTTAAAAATTTCTGAGTCATTTGGTCCCATGTGGTAATGGAACCTTGTGGCAAACTTCACAACCAAGTTTTGGCATCTCCTTTTAAAGAAAAACAAATAGCCTTAACTTGATAGCTTCAGGAGGTACTCCATTATACTTAGTTGTTTCAACAAGTTCCAGAAAGTCAATTAAATGACTGTGTGGATCTTTACTTGCGTCTCCAATGAATATGCAAGTCTATTGAATCGTTTGAATCAGGCCGGTCCTGATTTCAAAGTTGTTAGCTGCCACTAGGGGTTTTCTGACACTAGCTTCACAGTTGAAGCGGTCAGGTCTAGCATAATCCCGTAGGATTCTGTTTGCTGGTCTTGGTGCTACTTCATCAAACTGATCCTCCACATGGACTAGCGATGGAACTTCTGGTGGATAGATGTCTTCTACTTCCTGATTCTCCATTCCTTCATGACCTATGCATTGAGAACATGATGTTTATCCTTTCCTGCACAATTGAAGAGATCTGTAATGACCCAGCTGGTCGTTTTAAGAGTATTAGCCCCGAACCCCTACTTACTGCTCCCTCTATTTCACTTTATGGTTATATGGTTCACTGGGAGGTTTGTTTTTTGGTTTCAGAGCCTTATGGGACACTTAGTCCCTAAAATTAGGAGCTTAAGTTCTAGGAGATTGACCATGTGAAGACGATTCCGGAATAGAGTTTCGTCGGTTCCAATAGCTCCTTAGGGTGATTTTGGTCTTAGGAGCGTGTCCGGATGTTGATTTGGATGTCTGTAGGTCATTGCGGCATTAATTGGCGAAAGTTGTGAAGTTGGATGAATTTTGGGAAGTTTGACTTTTTTATATCGGGGTCGGATTCTAATTCCGGAAGTTGGAAAAGCTCCGTAATATCATTTATGACTTTTGTGCAAAATTTGAGGTCAATCGGACTTAATTTGAAGGTTTCGGCATTGAATGTTGAAGTTTCAAGTTCTAAAGTTCATTTAAGCTTGAATTGGGGTGCGACTCGTATTTCTTGTTTGATGTGATTTAAGGGCTCGACTAAGTTCGTATGATGTTATAGTACTGGTTGGTATATTTGGTTGAGGTCCAGGGAGCCTCGGGTGGATAACAGATGGTTAACAGATCGAATCGGAGTTGGAAGATTTGCTGAAGTGCACTAGTTCCGGTGCAATCGCACCTGTGCAAGATTGACTGCAGGTGCGAGCTCGCAGAAGCGAGCATTTGGTAGCAGATGCGGAGCTAGATTTTCCCAGCAGTGGTCGCAGAAGCGGACCTTTTCCCGCAGAAGCGCCTTCGCTGCTGCGATGGCAGGAGCTCAGAAGCGCTTGGGGTCGTAGGTGCGATACTCTCCCCGCAGAAGCGGTTCCACAAGTGCGGACCCTTGTCCGCAGATGCGGAGGCCCTGGACTTTAGTGTTTTCTGCACCTGTGATGTATTTTTCACAGGTGCGGTGTCACAGAAGCGACTCTTGGGTCGCGATGCGGTTTTGCTGGGCAGTGTTTTAAAAACGAAGGGTTTTAGAATTTCTCACATTTTGGACTTTGTACACTCGGTCTAAGCGATTTTTGAGAGGATTTTCGAGAGGATTTTTGAGGTAAATCCCTTGTGTTCATTTGTAATCAATAATCTTGTTTCCCCATTGAATTCCTCACCTAGTTTATGTGTCTTTAAGGTGGAATTTGAGAGTTTGAGACTAGGGATTTGGAGAGTTTAATTTGGGGGTTTGAGTGGCGATTTGGTATCGGATTTGAGTAATATTGGTATGGTCAGACTCGTGGTCAAATGGGTGTTCATATTTTGTGACTTTTACCAGATTCCGAGACATGGGCCCAGGTCGACTTTTCAGGGCGATTTCCTTTTCTTCTTAAAGTTGTGATTTCTTTATTTATATTGGTTTCTTATAGTCATATTTATAGTATGTAGTTTTTGGCTATATTTTGGCCATTCGGAGTTAGAAAGTCGAGGAAAAGGCGTTCGTATTGACTAATTAAGCTCGATTTGAGGTAGGTGACTTGTCTAACCTTGTGTTAGGGAAATTCCCCTGAGGTTTTGGTATTGTTGTGATATTTGAAATACATGAAGGCCGTGTATGCGAGGTGACGAGTGCATACACGGGTTATATGTTGAAAAATTCGGTTTTTGCTGAGTAGTTCTCTTTTAGTTCCTTAACTGAGTTGTCCTAGTCTGTGTAATCATCATGTTTAGCCTAATGTAGCATGCCTACTTGTTTAAACTCTTACCTATAATTTGTGCAACATGCTTGATTGAATTACCTGGTTTTCTTGATTTGTATTCAATCTTTAATTGTAGGATTTCTTACTGTAGATTCGTTGCACCTTAAGTTATGAGTTGTGTATTTACTTTTGGGACTATGAGGCGGTACCTCGGGATATCCCCTGCTGCATATTTACTTTTGGGACTACGAGGCGGTACCTTGGGAGCTCCCCTGTTGCGTATTTACTTTTAGGACTACGAGGCGGTACCTCGGGAGTGCCCCTGTTGTTATTCATGTTTGCTATGTAGTTTCTTTTCTGTATTTCTCATTGTTAAATTCTCAGTTGTTTGATCATATTATATTAGCTCTCTTTGCCTTGTTTCTTTTATTCCAGTAGGGCCCTGACCTGACCTCGTCACTACTCTATTGAGGTTAGGCTCGGCACTTACTGGGTACCGTTGTGGTGTACTCATACTACTCTTCTGCACATCTTTTTTAGAAGATCCAGGTAACTCTTACCAGCCCCGCTATCAGTGAGCAATGATTCATGAAGACTTCAAGGTATATCTGCCAGCGTCCGCAGACCTCGGAGTCCCCCTCTACCTTTTTGATGTCGTTCTTCCCTTATCCTCATTAGACTCTAATGTATAGAGACACTTAGGCAGGGTTGATCCCACTTCCTCCTGCCACATCTCAGGCCGGGGGAGGAGCACAGACTCCTGCCGCTCGTACCCCAGAGCAGCGGGCCCAGGTTAACTAGGTTCTAGAGATCATACCGATGCAGCCTGTAGCTCCAATTCAGCCCGAGGTTAGGGCAGTAGTTCATGAGGCAGAGCAGCTTAGGCTCGAGAGGTACAAGAAGTACTACCCTCCTACTTTCAGTAGTTTGGCGTCGGAGGATGTTCAAGGTTTTCTTGAGGAGTTCCACCGTATCCTCCGTACTATGGGTGTTGCGGAATCTAGTAGGGTTTCTTCACTATGTTCCAGCTTAGAGGAGCGGCCTATCAGTAGTGGCGAGCATATGAGTTGGATTGTCCGGCCAAGAAAGATTCACTCACTTGGACTAAGTTCTCGGATATGGTCTTGAGGGAGTACGTTCCCCAGAGTCTCAGAGATGCATGGTGCGTAGAGTTTGAGCAGTTGCGCCAGGGTCCTATGACCGTGTCAGAGTATGCGGTCCGATTCAGTGATTTGGCTTGGCATGCACTAGCCTTGGTTGCTACTATTCGAGAGCGGGTTCATCAATTTATTGAGGGGCTCAACCCCAGTATCAGATTTAGCATGGCCCAAGAGTTGGAGATGGACATTTCATACCAGCAGGTGTTGGGGATCGCTAGGAGATTGGAAGGTATGCTGATTCGGGAGAGAGAGAAGAGAGAGGCCTAGAGGTCATGAGAATCTGGCACATGTAGTGGTACTCGTGCCCCAGCTACAGCTCGTCATGGTAGGGTCTATGTGGGTCGCCTGTTCATTCAGCACTTCCAGCAGCCAATAGTGCTCCGGCCACTCCCAGGCCCTAGGCTCCCTATTATGCACCGCCAGTATCTCGAGCACCTCCTGCACGGGGTGCTTTCAGCGGTTAGTCCAGCCGATCAGGCCCGATCCAGTCATAGCAGCCACGCCCTCCAAGAGCCTGTTTTGAGTGTAGTGAACTCGTCATATGGTGAGGGATTGCCCTAGACTCGGGAGGGGCGCACCTTCACAGGCTACTCAGACTCCGCGTATTCCACCGGGTTCTCATGCTTCTCAGTCCATGATTGCAGCCCTAGTTGCCAGCCTACCTACATAGCCATCTAGAGGTGGAGGTCGAGAAGGTAGAGGTCGCCCTAGAGGGGGAGTCCAGGCCAGATATTATTCCCTTCCTGCTAGGATGGAGGCAGTTGTATCTGATTCTGTCATCATAGGCATTGTTCTGGTCTGTCATAGAGATGCATCAGTCTTGTTTGATCCAGGCTCCACTTATTCCTTTATCTCATCTTATTTTGCTCTATATTTGGGCGTATCCCGTAATGCTTTGAGTTCTCATGTCTATGTGTCTACAGCCGTGGGTGATTCTATTGTTGTGGACCGTGTGTATCATTCGTGTTTGGTTGTTATCAGTGGTTTTGAGACAAGAGCTGATTTATTATTGCTCAGTATGGTCCACTTTGATATTTTTGGGCATGGACTGGTTGTTGCCCCATTATGCTATTCTTGATTGTCACGCCAAGATCGTGACGCTGGCTATGCCAGGATTACCATGGTTAGAGTGGAGAGGTACCTTAGATTATGTTCCTAGCAGAGTTATCTCATTTCTAAAGGCTCAGCGAATGGTTGAAAAGGTGTGTGATGCATTTCTGGCTTTTATGAGAGATATCAGTGTTGATACTCCTACCGTTGAGTCAGTTCCGGTAGTGAGGGACTTCCTAGATGTATTTCTAGCAAATCTTCCGGGCATGCCGCCCGACATGGACATCGACTTTGGCATTGACTTGTTACTGGGCACTCAACCCATCTCTACTCCTCCTTATCGTATGGCCCCTCCTGAGTTAAAGGAGTTAAAGGAGTAGTTGCATGAGTTGCTTGATAAGGGCTTCATTCGGCCCAGTGTGTCGCCCTGGGGTGCTCCAGTCTTGTTTGTGAAGAAGAAGAATGGTTCCATGCGCGTGTATATTGATTACCACCAGATGAACAGTTTACAGTAAAGAACAGGTATCCATTGCCTTGTGTTGATGACCTATTTGATCAGTTACAGGATGCCAGAGTGTTTTCCAAGATTGACTTTCGTTCAAGCTATCACCAGTTGAAGATTCGTGAGCCAGATATCTCGAAGACTACTTTCAGGACTTGGTATGGTCGCTACGAGTTCCTTGTGATGTCATTTGGGCTGACCAACGCCCCGGCAACATTCATGCACTTGATACGCAGTGTATTATGGCCCTATCTTGACTCTTTCATCATTATATTTATTGACGACCTTCTGGTGTACTCCCAGAGTCGGGAAGATCATGAGTAGTACCTGAGGACTGTGCTCCTGACTTTGAGGGAGAAGAAGTTATATGCAAAATTTTCAAAGTGTGAGTTCTGGCTAGATTCAGTGGCATTCTTGGGTCATGTAGTATCGAGTGAGGGGATCAAGGTAGATTCGAAGAATATTGAAGTAGTGTAAAGTTGGCTTAGACCGTCCTCAAACTATGGAGATCCGGAGTTTTCTTGGCTTGGCAGGGTATTGCGGTTGATTCTTAAAGGGTTTCTCGTCTATTGTTGCACCTATGACCAGATTGACCCAGAAGGGTGCTCCGTTCAGGTGGACCGAGGATTGTGAGAAGAGCTTTCAAAAGCTCAAGACTGCTTTGACTACAGCCCTAGTATTAGTGTTGCCTACTGGTTCGGGGTCCTATACGGTATATTGTGACGCGTCGTGCATTAGTCTCGGCGCGATGTTGATGCAAGACGGTAGGGTGATTGCCTACGCATCTAGACAGCTGAAGGTGCATGAGAAGAACTATCATGTCCACAACCTCGAGTTAGCAACTATTATTCATGCCTTGAAGATCTGGCGGCACTATTTGTATGGTGTCCCTTGTGAGGTCTTCACCGATCACCAGAGTCTAAAGCATCTGTTTAAACAGAAAGATCTTAACTTGCGGTAGCAGAGATGGTTGGAGCTGCTTAAGGATTATGACATCACCATTCTCTATCATCCCGAGAAGGGCAATGTGGTGACCGATGCCTTGAGTCACAAGGCAGAGAGTTTGGGCAGTTTAGCACATCTACCAGTAGCAGAGAGGCCTTTAGCCTTGGATGTTCAGGCCTTGGCCAACCAGTTCGTCAGATTGGATGTTTCCGAGCCGAGAAATGTGTTGGCTTGTGTGGTTTATCAGTCTTCTCTTTATGATCGTATCAAGGAGCATCAATATGATGACCCCCATTTGCTTGTCCTTAAGGACATGGTTCAACACGGTGATGCCAAGGAGGTAACTATTGGAGATAACGGTGTATTCCGGACGTAGAGCAGGATATGTGTGCCTAATGTAGATGGGTTGCATGAGTTGATTCTCCAGGAGGCTCACAGTTTGTGGTACTCCATTCACCCAGGTGCCGCGAAAATGTATCAGGACTTGAGGCAGCACTATTGGTGGAGGCGGATGAAGAAGGACATAGTGGAATATGTAGCTCAGTGCTTAAACCGTCAGCAGGTGAAGTATGAACATCAGCGACCGTGTGATTGCTTCAGAAGTTGGAGATTCTAGAGTGGAAGTGAGAGCGGATCACTATGGATTTCGTTGTTAGGATCCCACGAACTCAGAGGAAGTTCGATGCAGTTTAGGTGATTGTGGATAGATTGACGAAGTTAGCTCATTTCATTCCCGTAGTTACTACTTACCCCTCGGAGCAGCTGGCTCAGGTTTACATTCACGAGATTGTCAGACTTCATGGCATACCGGTATCTATCATCTCTGACCGGGGTACGTAGTTTACATCACGGTTTTGGAGAGCCGTACAGCGTAAGTTGGGTACTCAGGTGGAGTTAAGTACAACATTTCACCTATAGACAGACCGGCAGTCCGAGCGCACTATTCAGATATTGGAGGATATGCTTTGTGCGTGTGTGATGGATTTTGGGGTGCTTGGGATCAATTCTTGCCACTTGGAGTTTGCCTACAGCAATAGTTATCAGTCGAGCATTCATATGGCGCCGTATGAGGCTTTGTATAGTAGACGGTGCCGGTCTCCAGTGGGTTGGCTCGAGCCGGGCGAGGCTAGGCTATTTGGTACAGACTTGGTTCAGGATGCCTTGGAAAAGGTTAAATTGATTCAAGATCGACTTCGTATAGCCCAGTCCAGACAAAAGAGTTATGCGGATCGGAAGGTTCATGACGTTTCATTCATGATTGGGGAGTGGGTCTTGCCCCGAGTTTCGCCCATGAAGGGTGTTATGAGGTTCGGAAAGAAGGGCAAGCTTAGCCCTAGGTATATTTGGTCTTTGAGATTCTTGAGAGGGTTGGAGAGGTGGCTTACAGACTTGCACTACCACCTAGTCTCTCTGCAATTCATCCAGTTTTCCATGTCTCCATGCTTCGGAAGTATCATGGCAATCCGTCTTATGTGTTAGACTTCAGCTCAGTCCAGTTGGACAAGGATATATCTTATGTTGAGGAGACAGTGGCCATTTTGGACAGGCAATTCCGAAAGTTGAGGTCAAAGAACATCGCGTCAGTGAAGGTGCTGTGGAGGGGTCATCCAGTCGAGGAGGCAACTTGGGAGACCGAGCATGATAAGTGCAACCGTTATCCTCATCTTTTCACCACTTCAGGTATGTCTCTGTACTCGTTCGAGGACGAACATTTATTTTAAGAGGGGGAAGATTTAACGACCCGGCCGGTCATATTAAGAGTATTAGCCCCGAACCCCTAGTTACTGCTCCCTCTATTTCATTTTATGGTTATGTGGTTCGTCGGGAGGTTTGGTTTTTGGTTCTGGAGTCTTATGGGACACTTAGTCCCTAAAATGGGAACTTAAGTTCTAGGAGATTGACCTTAGCTCAAATTGTGTGAAGACGACTCCGGAATAAAGTTTCGTCGGTTTTGATAGCTCTGTAGGATAATTTTGGTCTTAGGAGCATGTCCGGATGTTGATTTGGAGGTCCGTAAGTCATTTCGGTGTTGATTGGCGAAAGTTAGGAAGTTGGATGGATTTTGGGAAGTTTGACCGGGGGTGGACTTTTTGATATCGGGGTCGAATTCCGATGCCGAAAGTTGGAACAGGTCTGTAATGTCATTTATGACTTGTGTGCAAAATTTGAGGTCAATCAAACTTGATTTGATAGGTTTCGACGTCGAATATTGAAGTTTGAAGTTCTAAAGTTAATTTAAGCTTGAATTGGGGTACGACTCGTATTTTTAGCATTGTTTGATGTGATTTGGGGGCTCGACTAAGTTCGTATGATGTTTTAGGACTAGTTGGTATATTTGGTTGAGGTCTTGAGGGCCTCAGGTGGATTACGGATGGTTAACAGATCGAATCGGAGTTGGAATTTGCTGAAGTGCACCAGTTCTGATGCAATTGCACCTGCACAAAATTGACCGCAGGTGCGAGCTCGCAGAATGGTCGCCGATGCGGAGCTGGCCTTGCCCAGCAGTGGTCGCAGAAGCGAATCTTTTCCCGTAGAAGCACCTTCGCTTCTACGATGGCAGGAGCGCAGAAGCGCTTGGAGTTGCAGGTGTGATACTCTCCCCGCAGAAGCAGTTCCGCAAATGCGGACCCTTGTCCGCAAAAGTGGAGGACCTGGACTTTACTGTTTTCCGCACCTGCGATGGTTTTTCCATAGGTGCGCGTCGCAGAAGCGGCTCTTGGGTCGCAGATGCGGTTTTGCTGTGCAGTGTTGTAAAAAGAAAGGGTTTTGGGATTTCTCTCATTTTGGACTTTGTAAACTCGGTCTAAGGCAATTGTCGAGAGGATTTTCGATGGGATTCTTGAGATAAGTCCCTTGTGTTCATTTTTAAGCAGTAATCTTGTTTCCCCATTGAGTTCCTCACCTAGTCTATGTGTGTTTAAGGTGGAATTTGGGAGTTTGAGACTAGGGATTTGGAGAGTTTAATTTGGGGGTTTGAGCGGCATATGGTATCGTATTTGAGTAATATTGATATGGTTGGACTCGTGGTCGAATGGGTGTTCGTATTTTGTGACTTTTACCCAATTCCGAGACGTGGGCCCCGGTCGACTTTTTAGGGCGATTTCCTAATTTCTTGTTAAAGTCGTGATTTGTTTATTTAGATTAGTTTCTTATAGTCATATTTATAGTATGTAGTTGCTTTTGGCTATATTTGGGCCATTCGGAGTCGGAAAGTCGAGGAAAAAGCGTTCTTATTGACTGATTGAGCTCGATTTTGAGGCAAGTGATTTGTCTAAACTTGTATGGGAAAAATTCCCCTTAGGTTTTGGTACTGTTGTGATATTTGAAATACGTGAAGGTCGTGTACACGAGGTGACGAGTGCGTACACAGGTTATATGTTGAAAAATCTGGTTCTTCCTGAGTAGTTCTCTTTTAATTCCTTAACCGAGTTGCCCTAGTCTGTGTAGTCATCATGTTTAGCCTAATGTCGTATGCCTACTTGTTTAAAATCTTACCTGCAATTTATGCAACATGCTTAATTGAATTACCTGTTTTCCTTGATTTGTATTCAGTTTTTAATTGTAGGCTTTCTTACTGTAGATTCGTTAGTCCTTAAGTTGTGAGTTGTGTATTTACTTTTGGGACTACGAGATGGTACATCGGGAGATCCCCTGTTGCATATTTACTTTTGGAACTACGAGGTGGTACCTCGAGAGCTCCCCTGTTGCGTATTTTACTTTTGAACTACAAAGCGATACCTCGGGAGTGCCCCTATTGTTATTCATATTTGTTGTGTAGTTTCTTTTATGTATTTCTTATTGTTAAATTCTCAGTTGTTTCATCATATTATATTAGCTCTCTTTGCCTTGTTTCTTTTGTTCCAGTTGGGCCCTGACCTGACCTCGTCACTACTCTACTGAGGTTAGGCTTGGTACTTACTAGGTACCGTTGTGGTGTACTCATGCTACTCTTCTGTACATCTTTTTGTGCAGATCCAAGTACCTCCTACCATCCCCGCTATCAGTGAGCAGTGATTCGTGGAGACTTCAAGGTATATCTTCCACCGTCGCAGACCTCGGAGTTCCCCTCTACCTTTTTGATGTCGTTCTTCCCTTATCCTTATTAGACTCTGATATATAGAGACACTTAGTATTGCTTTTAGAAGCTTGTAGCTTATTTCTACTAGATTTTGGGAATTGTAATCATTTTTAATAGCAGTTTTATTTATTCCAGATATTGAGACTTGAGTTTTAGCTTATATTCATAATTGTTAGGCTTACCTAATCTTATAGACTAGGTGCTGTCACGACATCCTACGCAGGAAAAATGGAGTCGTGATAAGCTTCAATTTCTGGATCGTAACTAGCTAACTGTTTTGTAGAAGAACGGGTCATAAACTACCCAAAAATTTTAAAGAGAAATAATAATAATAATAAATTAACACTAGTTTCTAAATCAATACTAGAAACTACCAATCGTACCTTTTTTTTCACCAACTATTATACTAAATATAATAAAGGAAAGCTAATGATAGAAGTAACAGGAAGAAGTACTTATTAGTAGATAGTGAAAATATTTATAAACATAAAAACAATAATAATAAATTCTCAAATTAGTAACATAATATTTAATCTGAAGTAGATATATGCCAATCCCGGGGAACGATGCCAAAAATTTGACGAGGCCAATGTGTATTGGAATTTTCTGCTCGTACTCTGTCAAATTCTAGTATAGTTTAAGATATCGTCCCACAGAGACTGGATAATCTATGCTACAGACTTTGTTGTATTTTAACTACTATTTGAGAGAATCAAATTGATGAAAAATGAGTGAGGTTTAAAACTTGTTAATTAGTTAAACGAAACAAATAACTTTTGAAAGATTTATAATTCTAAAAAAGAGTTGGGAATCATGAATTCACTTGATAATATTACTATAATAAAATCTCAATTTCTACGTTTATTTCTTTAAAGAATAATTATTTATTTTTAATATAATTATATTTTGCTCACTAAGAAATAACCAATTAATAACACTCAGTTAGAATTGTGTTAATTAATCAACTTAAGACTAGTGACATTTAAACCGAAATATTTTTCTTGCTTGAATTGTGCTAAAAGAAAGTAAAAACTTCGTGAGAATATTTTTATTAAGGATCAATAATCTTGCCTACAACAATTCCTCCGTGAGAATTAAAACTGAGGCAAGCAAGATTACTGACTTGAAATAATAGTTTAGTGAAAAATTACTTTCACTCTACTATTTTATTCATCAGTTATTATATATTAATTTTGCTCCGTGAAAATTACAAAATTAATAGATGAGTAACTTAGAGATAGACGTGATAATAGAGTAATTAAAAACCATCATTTCAGCACAGTTTGAAATGCAAATAAAAAAGTTTCAAGCCAAGAATACAAACTGAGATAGTATTATAAAATATATCAAGCTTCATCAACTATCCCAACGAAAAGAGATTACTCCATTATGGAGTAAGAAAAGCTAAAAGAAATGATATTTAGAATACTATAAATATTTAAAAGACTAAGGAAAAATTTTTACGACAAAGAAAGAAGAACAAGACTAGTTCTTATCTTACAAAGATTGGATATCCTTATACAAAGAGAGCTTGCTATGTATATGAAAAGATGAGTAGCTTTCGTCATGTTCCACTTTTACGAATGTGAAATCCATGTATGCGAAGTGACCTTTGTGTACGTAGATTCTATATGTGCAACTATGCCCTTGTGCTTCACTCTTGACTTCATGAGTTACTCTTGCAAATGTAGGTTCCATGTATGCGAATGTGACCTTTGCAAATATAGATTCCACACATGCATCTATGACTCTTTTGCTTCCATTCTTAACTTCATGAGTTAGATTTGCAAATGTAGATTCCATGTATGCAAATGCGACCTTGCGTATATAGATTCCACATATGCAACTATGCTCCTTTTCATCTCTAATTATCTCTTTTCATAAGCCCGTATGTATATTCCACATTTGTGAATATGAAAATGATGTGTGCAACTGTGGCTTTGCTTCATTCTCTTGTCTTTTAGCCTCTTTCCTTCTTTTTCATAATTTCTTCTTCCTACAAGATTTGTTAGAAAATATGCGAGGATAGGATATCATTATTCATATTTTATTTTAAAAACTTTTTTTTTTTACATATGAAATTACATGAATAATTTATATCCATCACTCCCAGTCAAATTTGTGAACTTTTCAAGCCTTCAAATTGCCGACGTTCGGCAAATAGATCCAAAATATCCTTGGAACCTCCAAATCCAAATCCGAACATATGTCTAAGGTCGAATCACCATACAAATATATCAGAACCATTAAATCACGAATCCGAGGCCGTTCACATAAAAGTTAAACTTTGGTCAATCCTTACAACTTAAGCTTCCAAAAATGAAAGTATGTGTTCCAATTCACTCCTAAGCCTTCCTAGAACCAAATCAACTATCCCGTAAGTCAAAAAATAACAATCAAGCATACGAAAAATCAAATGGGGAAACGGGAATCAAATAAACAAAATGACCGGCCGGATCATTATATATTACTTCAAATTAACATTTTTACTAATTTGACTCTAAATACTATACTAAAATTAATTTCTCCTTGTTTTCTAATATTTTTTAGCGCCGATGCTCTCCATTAAAAATTAAATTTATGTACCTTAAAGGATGTTTTGGTTCGCAAAAAGTTATGTTGGGATTATAATGCAAAAATTATGATACAGGAAATGAAAATATTTATAGGATAACTTTCAATTGGAAATATTTAGTTCATTAGATTAAAAATAAAATATACAAAGTATAATATTTATATTTTTAATTTTATATATATAAAAATTTAGATAGACTTTTATTTCCAACTTTAACCTTGATCTCCTTAAAGGATTTTTGGGTTAAGAGCTTTGGAGAAGGGATATTTTATTCATTGACTATTTTATCATGAGATAGCTAATCCCTATGTTATTATCCCACATTAAATATAGTATAAAAATAATATCTAATTAAGATTGTGGTATAGCTATTCCAACAATTTTTTATACCGCAAAAATATAACCAAACATGAAATATTTTTTAATTGTTTTAAATTCTTAAATGTTTCTTAATTATTTTGTCTAATTATTGAGTGTAATTTACAAATATTACACAAAAATTGATGAGGAGAAAATACTTAATTATTTGTTCTAATAGTTGAGTATAGTTTTTAAAATATTTTACAAAAGAACGTTGAAGTGAAAATATTATCTGAGAATCAAAGGAGTTCAAATATTGTATGAAAGTGTATTATCTATATTTGTTTATATTACTAGTTTTCGAACACGTGCAACGCACATGTCTCCTATGCTAATTAGTACGAATTTTAAAATATTATACTAAGTTTGTGAAGGAAAAATGTAATCTCAAAATTGAAGCACAATCATACTGAAAAATTGCTATCAAATGGATTTAAAAAATAATGTTTGAACTACTTCAATTATGCAATTCTATAATATATCAAGTATTCATTAACAATAATTCTTTTTCTTTTATATCTCAACAACATGTAAGTTAGATGTAAATTTAAGCAGTGTCGACTATAGTTGCAAATATTTCACGTAAGTATTTGCCTTCTTAATATTTTATTTTGAAAGCAAAGAGGAGTGTGGCGGTCGTGCAAGCAAGCGAAGTCGAATATATTAGATGAGCTTGCTGCACTCCGATACATTCCCTTAATATAATAGGCTGTCTACATCAATTTCTCTCTAGCAAGAAGCCCTGTGAACCCCCTCTCATAGGTGACTGGGAAGGGAAAACGCTAGAAAAAAAGCCCTTATTATTATTAAACGTAGCTGTCTTTAAAGTGCAAGTGAAATATCGACTTTCATTCAACTTTATAAAACTATAGTAAAGTAGCAAAGTTCAGAGGAGCAGCAGGCAAGCAAGAAGTTCATCCATTGAAGTTGAAGTAGTTTCAGTACTTCATCGATTTTAGTTGAAGTAAACGATTGATCTCTATCGTATCAAGCATGAATCGATCTTTTTTATTCAATCTAGATCCTTTGAAGAAATTGTAGTCCTCGCGCTTTACAGTCGCATGCATATCAAGTAGGTAGTTAAATGAAAGTAATATTTTGTAAAAACTATATAGGAATTAGATCAACACATGCCTTCCTTAAACGGATAACATGTTAAACAAAATGCTTATTAAAAAGAATAAAGCTGGAATTTACTAGTGTTGCACAATTACATACTCAACTGGAAAAAAAATGTATGACTCTAAGAGAGCGTGATCTACTAATCATTGACGTTAAACACAATCTGATTTACAATAAGAATAACGATAATCTAATGAGAGCAAATTATTGAATATGTATGAGACCTTTTTTGGTTCTCATACAGTGTCCCATTAATTCAAACTCGCGCCGTGAAGTTCTACGGGACTCTTCATACCAAAAACGACTTCATTCTCAAAATTTAAACTCGAGATTTTTGGTAAAGAATGAATAAATACTTAATATTCTACTATGACTTTTGTTGGTATATATATATATAT